>ONZH01011726.1:0-61445 GCA_900303285.1 Rhinella marina | reverse complement strand
TAAGGGCTTTTAATCACGCTCCTGCCTATCCAACAGCTAAAATCTGTCTGTCCCTTCTCCAGCCTCTGTCCCTGACTAAGTTCACGCAGCAATATGCGTACGAGCAGGAAGAGCTGAGTTTTTAATATTCGAGGTCACATGGTTTTTTCCAGCCAATGCATGTAGACGCCGTTTTCGCCCTGCCAGCGTGCTCAGCGTGCCTGTCATACCCCCCCTGCATGTTGATTGGTGGAAAAAGAGTGCCAGGGAAGGTGGGAGGGGAAACGAATTCTAAGTGCGCCATCGCCGTTATACTCGAACGAAATCGAGTATGCCAAATAGCGTAGTATTTGATCGAATACCAGCTCGATCGAACACTACTCGCTCATCTCTATTAATATTCATTAATATTCAACAATATTCAATAATATTCAATAATATTCAGGTGCTGGATGAGGGAGGTGGGGGCCCAACAGGGAGGGGGGATCGAGGTGCATGGAATACTAACAGCCGGACCTCGATTCCGCGTCCCCGCAAGGCACTCACCCCATAACAACTGAATTGTTCACAGAAACCCAAACAGCTCCATTTCTGCATTCAGACCCTTTGGGATCAGAGTATTGAATTCAAAAATCTTCCTTGCCTCAAGACGTGACATATTGTTGATATGTTCTCCTCCTCTCCAATGTTTATGTACTTTTTCTATGGCTGCAAAAAAGAGGGATGTGGGATCTTGTTGGTGGTGTTCTTTATAATGTTTAGAGACTGAATGCATCTCATACCCTTTTTTTATGTTATTTATATGTTCGTAAATTCTCTTTTTCAAAGGTCTTTTTGTCCTCCCTATGTATTGTTTGCCACAAGGGCATTCTAGTAAATAGATCACGTCGGTGGATTCACACGTAAGGCAGTCTTCTATGTTTTGTACATATGCATTGGTTTTCGATTTAATAACTGTAGTTTTTTTTAGGAAATTTTGTGGGATCGGCAGTTTAGGCATCTGCCGCATGTGAAAGCCTTTTATCTGTAACCAATTTTTGTTTTGTTTTTTAAATCTGTTTTTTGATGGATGGAGCTACTTTTAGTCCTAGGTTAGGTGCCTTGGTGTATGTGATTTGTGGATTTTTGGGTATAGTAGGCCCAAGGATTTTGTCATCCCTCAGTATGTGCCAATGGTTATTTATGATTCGTTCTATGTTTTAGAATTGGGCACTAAATGGTAAGATTATTCTGATTGCTCCATCTTCTTTGTTTGGATTGGTTCATTTAGGTTTAAAGAAGTCTTCCCGCTGCATTTGTCTGACTTTCGTTAATGATTTATTTAAGATATCCTCTGGATAGTGTTTTTGTCGGAATTGATTTGTAAGTAGTTCAGCCTCCTCCTCAAACTTCCTGGGTGATGTACAGTTTCTCTTTAATCGTCTATACTGACTAGTGGGTATGTTTGTTAGCCATCTTGGTAGATGGCAACTAGAGTATAGGATGAAGCTATTTTTCATTACCGATTTCTGGAATGTATTACATACAAACTTATGGTCTTGTATTGTAACAGATATATCCAGAAATTCTACCTTTTTGTCATCTATTGTATTAGTGAAAGATAAATTGTAACTGTTATTATTTATGTCTTGTAAGAAATCAAGTAGTTTATCTTTGGAGTCCTGCCAGATGAATATGATATCGTCTATATAGCGACGCCACAGGGCCAGACTCCCCCCCCAGTAATGGCGCAATGGTCTCGTGTTCCCACTGCGCCATAAAGATATTAGCATAACTGGGGGCGAATCTGGTCCCCATGGCGGTGCCTTGTTGCTGTATATAGTAATCTGTATTGTACCAGAAGTAATTATGTGATAATATGTATTGGATTCCATCTATAATAAACTGAATCTGCCGTTCTGGGTAGTTGCTATGAATAATTAAATGATTCCTAACTGCATCAATCCCTTTTGCGTGTTGAATAGTTGTATATAGGGAATTTACGTCAATTGTTCCAATCAGCCAATTTGGTTTAGGATGTGTCTTTTCTAATGTGGAAATTATGTCCGTAGTGTCTTTAATGTAGGAGGGTATTTTTTTAACTACTGCCTATATTAATTTATCTAAGTATTGTGATAGGTTTGAGGAGATAGATCCAATTCCTGAAATTATAGGGCGTCCTGGGGGGTTAATGATGGTTTTATGAATTTTTGGTAAGCAATAAAATACCGGGAGTTTATCTGGGGTGGAGGTGATGAATTTAAACTCGTGATTGGATAAAATACCCTCTTTCAGACCATCTTCACAATAGTCAATTAATTGTTTTTTGAACTAATTTGTGGGGTCCTTACGTATCTTTTTGTAGGTTGATTGATCTGTCAATTGTCTCATACACTCTGCATTATAGTCATTTGTGTTCAAGATGACAATGCCACCCCCCTTATCCGCTGGTCTTATTGTAATATTTTCATTACTTTGGAGTTGTTTGATGGCACTAATTTCGTTTTTGAAAGGTTATTTTTTATTTCATTTGGGTGTAGTCTCCTTATCTCAGATTCTACATTTTTTCGGAAGGTGGCTATCTCTGGGCCAATTTCTTGCCTAGGGTATTTCTTTGATTTCTCCTTCAACTTTGTGTGTATGAAAGTTGAGTCCATGTCAGTTTCTCGCAGTATTGGATTTTTGATGAAATATTTCTTCAGGCATAGTTTTCTAATGAATTTTTCAATTCCAATATATGCACTAAATTTGTCTAGTTTTTTAGTCGGTGCAAATTTGAGGCCTTTATTTAGTAGTTTGATTTGTGTATCAGTCAATTGTGTGTCACTTAAGTTGATTACCGTGTCTTCTATTGTGTGTCCTGTTTTGTCTTTTGTGAGCGTCTCTGTCCTCTTCTTGTCTTTTTTGGTATTGATGTGTTCTTGTCTGTGGTCTGTTGTGGTTCTGAAAACTTTCCTTGTGACTCTGTGCCCTTGATTGCTGTTGATTTTGTTCCAATGGGTAGTAGTGCCTCAAATTGTATGGGTTTCTGTGTCTGATCGGAGTGTCCCTGATGTGGTCTGGATAGTGTTGATTGTGATCGTGTCGGTGTCTTGTGAATCTCTGTTCCTGTTTTGGTGGGCTCTCTTTGTGTGATCTTATCCTGTGGTGTGGGGGAGTGTGATCTAAAAACCTGAATATTATTGAATATTATTGAATATTGTTGAATATTAATGAATATTAATAAACAACAGATAATTGATAACTAATAAACAACAGAGAATAACAACTTCTTGAAAACTAATAAACAATAGACAATAATAATCAATCTCTTGAAAACCAATAAATAACTACTAGCTCCCTAGAAATTAAATAAATTATAAATACATCAATATATACAATATAATACAGGATCATATCGACACAGACGATGCCATAGATATATTACATACTTACCGTATCCCTTTACTATGTAGCCATCTAAAAATAAAAAGAAAGATGAGTAAATGAAAGAAAAGAAATAAATAAAAATATACAGGACCTTCTACCATCTCTATTTTTGACACTTCCCATCATCATCATCTTCATTATCCACACATCTATTCACATTTATTTGCATTTATTCCTAGATGTTATTATTTGTTTCATAGACAGAAGTAGAGACCACTATCTAGAGTACACACAATCTTTATATATTGTACCTTAGATCCACATATAGGGTTAACTTGTTGAAACTGCTAATTGTTAATTTGTTGAAACCCTTAGAGATCCAATTAAGGGTACCTCCACCCTATAAAAACCCTGGAAGATTAGCAGGTCTAACCACCACTGAGGAAGGGGCAGACCACAGGTCGCAGACCCCGAAACGCGTTTGGTTTGGAAGTTAGACCTGCTTTCCTTGTATGAGACGTCCATACCAATTTACACCGTAAAAAGGACAAAGGAAATCACAGCAGCCGACAACCGATTCCCGCGCATACCAGCTCCGAATCCCGCGTTCACCAGCTCCGTTCAAACAGACGCTACATACTGCTGAACAGGAGGAAAACAGTATACCTACCAGCCCAACAAAGACGGGAGAGCATCCAGCATACACAAGCGCTGTAACATCTTCAGATTGGTAACGTACCTCCATATATTTTTGCCTAAACCGGGGGGCTAACACCTGTTATTTGGCACCAACGTCTGGCACTAATACTCACAAAATAATCAATTATTTATGAGACGCTGAGACATTAAAAGACACTTCCCCTGTTCTATATGTGAAGATAGAGACATTGAGATATATCCACAGGATCGCATAACCAGGAGGACGCTCTATATTTAATTTTATCTTTTACTTTTTCATGTTTTTATTCTTTTGCTTTTTTTCTACCAGCCTTTTATATTATATTTAATTTTTATATTGAGTTATTTACCAATGTATTATTAATTTATTCACATTATTAGCGCCAATATATTGTCCATTGAATGTGTATATTTAGTGTGTATATTAAACTATAAATTTTTACCAGACAGACACGGATCAGATATACCCTCATTTTTTTCCCAGATAAAGGTGTGCTCGTCCAGCTCCCCTTCTTTCGGACTTTTTTAGTATTTATCTTGCTTCCTTGGGGTTGGAAGCACCGGGACTTGAGCACCCTGAATCCATTGATTTTATCTAGTGGTGAGCCACTCAACTATATTCTCTTTATACTATATATCTGTACACATTACATCTATTATACCTCGTACCTCACATATCAGTACACTGCTGTATATACTATATATCTGTACACATTACATCTATTATACCTCGTACCTCACATATCAGTACACTGCTGTATATACTATATACCTGTACACACTGCATCTATTATACCTCGTACCTCACATATCATTACACTGCTGTATATACTATATATCTCTACACACTACATCTATTATACCTCATACCTCACATATCAGTACACTTCTGTATATACTATATATCTGTACACACTACATCTATTATACCTCATACCTCATATATCATTACACTGCTGTATATACTATATACATTTACCCATTGTATTATTATACCTTGTACCTGACATATCAGTACACTGCTGTATACTATGTGTCAGGTGTGAGGTATAAAAGATGCAGTATGTACAGATATATGTGGACAGTCATATATTATGGTTACTGTGAGGTACGTGAGGTATTGGGGGTTGTAGTTAAGGTTCCAGTCAGTTTTAGGGATAGCATTAGTATTAGTGTTAGTATATTAGGGCCAGAATTAGAGTTAGAGGTCAGTATTAGGAGTCAGTATTCGGGTTAGGGGCCAGTATTGGGGTTAGGGGCCAGTATTGGTGTTAGTGGCCAGTATTAGGGTTTGGGGTCAGTATTGGGGTTAGGGGCCAGTATTGGGGTCAGTATTGGGGTTAGGGGCCAGTACTGGGGTTAGGGGCCAGTATTAGCATAAAGCTACATTCAGATGACCGAAAGTGTTTTGCAGTCCCCAAATTGTGGATCCGCAAAACACATTTTGCAGAACGCACAGTGCCAGCCCTATATAGAAGTGCCTATTTTTGCGGACAAGAATAGGAAACTTGCTCTATATTTTTTGTGGGGCCACGGAACGGAACTACGGATGTGGACAGTACATTGTGTGATGTCAGAATCTTTTGCGGCCCCGCTGAAATGAATGGGTCCACACCCATTCCGCAAAATTGTGGAACGGATGCAGACCCAGAAATATGGTTGTCTGAATGCACCCTTAGGGCCAGTATTAGGATTAGGGTCGGTATCAGTTAGGGGCCAGTATTGGGGTCAGAGGCAGCATTAGGGTACATTCACATGATCATATTTCCATTCACTTCAGTGGGCCCGCAAATCCGTAGTCCACGTCCCTGCAAAAAAGATAGAGTATGTCCTATCCTTGACCACAATCTCAGATGAGAAAGGCATTTCTATTATAGGGCTGGGCAAGTGTGTTCCACAAAATGTGTCCACACACGGCCAGTATCCATGTTTTGGGGATCCGCAATTGTGGACCGCAAAACAAATATGGTCATGTGAATGTAGCTTTAGGGTTAGTGGTCAGTAGTAGGGTAAGGGGTCAGTATGGCGTACTATTAGAGTTAGAGAAAGTATTAGGAGTCAGTACAGTATATTAGGGTTAGTGGTCAATTTAGGGTTAGGGACAGTATTAGAGGTCAGTATTAGGGTTAGTGGTCAGTACTAGGGTTAGGGACTTGGCCAGTATTAGGGGGGTGAGACAGGGCCAGTATTAGAGGTCAATACTAGGGGGTCAGGGGCCAGTATCAGGGTTAGGGGTCCAAGGTTAGTGGTCAGTACCAGTATTCGGGGTCAGTAGCCAGTATTAGGGTAAGACAGGGCCAGTGTTGGGGGTCAGTAGCCAGTATTAGGGTTAGGGTAAGGCAGGGCCAGTATTGGGAGGCCAGGGGCCAGTATTAGGGTTAGGGTAAGGTAAGGTAAGGGTAAGGTAGGGCCAGTATTGAGGGTCTGTAATAGGGAGGAAGGGCCAGTATTAGGGGTCAGGGGGCAGTATAGAGGGCCTGTAATAGGGAGGCAGTGCCAGTATTGGGGGTCAGGGGCCAGTATTAGGGTTAGGGTAAGGTAGGGCCAGTATAGAGGCTCTGTAATAGGGAGGCAGGGACAGTATTAGGGGTCAGGGGCCAGTATAGAGGCTCTGTAATAGGGAGGCAGGGCCAGTATTAGGGGTCAGGGGCCAGTCTCCTCCCGGAGAGGGCAGTTTATGCTTACCTGTCCAGGCGCGATCCCACGATGCAGACCCGGCCTCTTCTGGCAGGTTTGCTCCTGAGGAACGTCGCAGGCGGCGCGATGACGTCATCGCGCCGCCTACATCACATGAGTGCGCCGGCCAACGGGAATAGAGGAGCAGGGAACCAGAGGTTCCCTTGTTCCTCTGGCGCTCGCTACTGCAGGCACAATTGTATCTGCATCTAGTGGATGCAGATACAATTGAGTTCAGTAGCCACCTCACAGCGGGAATAACAAGGAATAACAGACATACAGAAGTATAGTAAGGTCTACATAAGAAACAGCAGACATACAGAAGTGTAGTAAGGTCTACATAAGAAATAGCAGACATACAGAAGTGTAGTAAGGTCTACATAAGAAATAGCAGACATACAGAAGTATAGTATGGTATACATAAGGAATAGTAGACATACGGAAGTGTAATATGGCCTACATAAGGAATAGCAGACACACAGAAGTGTAATATGGTGTAACGGGGAGCCGGCGGCGCGCTTCCCCTCTGCCATGCCGCCGGTCTCCCAGGAGTGCGCCGGAGCGAGGACGCAGGATGCGTCCTCGTCTCTATGACGACACTCACAGGAGAGGGTCCGGCACGCGCACTGATACAGCGCGTCCGGCGTCCTCCCCGCCCCCCTAGTAAACGAGCAGGCGGGGACATCTGAGCGCTGGTCTGGGCAACCAGCGCTCAGAACATTTATTATATACCTGGTTTTGGGCCATGTGGCGCTGGCCACGCCACATGACCAAATTTGGTGCATATTTGAGCGCTGGTCACGTTTGGTCAGCGCTCGGTATGCAAATGAGGTCATGTGACGCTGGCCCCGTCACATGACCCAGTGGAGGGCTATTTAAAGCCACTACTTGTCCTCCCTAATTGCCTATGATTAGCGTTACTACTTTGATCAGTGCTTGTGCGACTTAGTGTTTGATTGCTGTTTGACCCTGACCTTGGACTTTGGACTTCGACCTCTCTTTGCTTCACCCCCGGTATTGACGTTATCTCCTGTGTATGACCCGGCTTGCTGACTATTCTAATATTGTGTTTGTTTCGTCTGTGTTTGTCTCTCCAATTGTTCCCTGTTCCTCCCTGTGCACTTATACAGAGCAGGGACCGTCACCGTGGTTGTCCGCGGCCGCCTAGGGCCGACTGAGGCAAGCAGGCAGGGAGAGAACGGGGGGGTATTCAGTACAGGGCGCACCTTCCCTTGTCTCCCCCGTGACATATGGTCTACATAAGGAAGAACAAACATACAAAAGTACAGTAAGGTCTACATAAAAAATACCAGACAAACAGAAGTGTAGTAAGGTCTACATAAGAAATAGCAGACATGCAGAAGTATAGTATGGTATACATAAGAAATAGCAGACATACAGAAGTATAGTAAGGTCTACATAAGAAATAGGAGACATACAGAAGTGTAGTAAGGTCTACATAAGAAATAGGAGACATACAGAAGTATAGTAAGGTCTAAATAACAAATAGCAGACATACAGAAGTATAGTAAGGTCTGCATAAGAAATAGCAGACATACAGAAGTATAGCATGGTCTACATAAGGAATAGTAGACATACAGAAGTGTAATATGACCTAGATAAGGAATAGCAAACATGCAGAAGTGGAGTAAGGTCTACATAGGAAATAACAGACACACAGGTATGGTATGTCCTGCATAGTATGTCCTGCATAAGGAATAGCAGACATGAAGAAGTATAGTAAGGTCTACATAAAAAATAACAGAAATACAGAAGTATAGTAAGATCTACATAAGAAATAGCAGACATACAGAAGTACAGTGTGGTCTACATAAGGAATAGTAGACATACAGACATATAGTAAGGTCTACATAACAAATAGGAGACATATAGAAGTGTAGTAAGGTCTACATAAGGAATAACAGACATACAGAAGTATAGTAAAGTCTACATAAGAAATAGCAGACATACAGAAGTATAGTAAGATCTACATAAGAAATAGCAGACATACAGAAGTATAGTAAGATCTACATAAGAAATAGCAGACATACAGAAGTATAGTAAGATCTACTGTACATAAGAAATAGCAGACATACAGAAGTATAGTAAGATCTACCTAAGGAATAGCAGACACACAGAAGTGTAATATGGTCTACATAAGGAAGAGCAGACATGCAAAAATATAGTAAGGTCTACATAAAAAATAACAGAAATACAGAAGTATACAATGGTCTACATAAGGAATAGCAAACATGCAGAAGTGTAGTATAATAGACATACAGAAGTATAGTATGTCCTGCATAAGGAATAGCAGACATACAGAAGTGTAGTAAGGTCTACATAAGGAATAGCAGACATACAGAAGTGTAGTAAGGTCTATAAGGAATATCAGACATACAGAAGTGTAGTAAGGTCTACATAAGAAATAGCTAGCATACAGAAGTATAGTATGGTCTACATAAGGAATAGCAGCCATCCAGAAGTATAGTATAACCTACACAAGGAATAGGAGACATACAGAAGTGTAGTATGGCCCCATATATCTTATTTGTGCCACGCTATGGGTTGCATCTTTTACAGCATGGCCTACATAAGGAATAAGTGACATACAGCAGTTCTTTTTCTTTTTATAAATTACTAAAAACATTTTTTTTCTTTTGGCACCAACACATTTTTCCTTAAGCCAGAAAAAGAAGCCACTAAAAAATTCCTTTAAAAACGTTGAATAAATCACAAGTAGAATAAAGTAGCAGCAATTATGTGGTCATTAAAACTATGTAAACAAGCATACCCTGTCTAATTGCTGTGCGGAATATCAGTAGAATAATACACAGCATAATCTTTCTCGAAACAGAAATTTTGTGTCACAATTATCCCTGGAGAGGGACCATTAACACCTTTTCCTATTCTTAGATGTGAACGTGCCTTACACAGGCCTGATAAGTGCTGAAATACAATAATAGGTAATTAAGTGTGCAGCTCTCCTTTATCATTAACATTTCCATGGCTGATTTGGTTGAAGCAGTCATACAGTACATTCATCTTAACATCAGGTTTATCGCGAATATTCACCATAGTTACATATATCTGGTTATGGAAACCAGTTTATCAGCCATCATCAGATGGAAATTACAGTAATTGTATTTATCCCAACACTATTAGGGGGAAATTTTATTACATCTTCACTGGTTTGTGATACGACCTGAGGAATCAGAAGGCTTACATTAGAAATGCAAGGCAAGAGGCTGCTGGCTGAGCAATTAATCACTGACACTAAGGAATTTCTCTTCTCCAGATGGGGAATCCATCCAAAAACCAAGAAAAATAATCGGGCTAATTAATTCTTATCTGCAAAGAGCAATTAGATAAATGACCTAAAAAAGGCCTGTCACCCCTAGTGAGCCACAGAGGTTCTAAATAGAATAATGTATCTGAGCATCTCTTCATTGAATCATTTGCAATGAGCATAGGAATAAGATCACAGAGAAGAAGAGCTAGATAGAGTGAAGGTTAATTAGAACTATGGCTAACATTTAATAATAAAATGCCACTAATGCCACTGCTTTATATGATTAACGCACAGACATCGCCGTCTTTCATTGGTAAAGCTTTGCTTCATGGATCCACAAAACATGTAGTAAATTTTTATGAATAATATCTCCAATAATGTCTCCAAAACCATAGAATGGGGTGACCACTTGCACAATATCTTCTTGGCAAAATTATTTTTGGGGGGCACTGTGTGTGGCACTATTACTGTTAGAAGAACTATTTGTTGGGCACTATTATTTTTGAGATCACTGTGTGGCGGTAATTATTAAGGTGGTACTATCTGTACTAGTATTTTCAGGTGGACTGTCTGTTTCTGCAGTATTGCATTTGGAGCAAACGATTTGGGTTACCAACAGGATGACACTCTGGGGACAACAGCTTGGGCAGTCTGTATAGACAAATGAAGATGATGAGGGAAAAGTGAGGAACCTAAACGGTCTGTGTGGCAGGGTTGCCAACCAGAATTTTTTGTTTTTCTGGACAATTTATCCCAAAATTACGGACAGCCAACACTTTTACGGACAAATTGAAAAACCATAATGAATGATAAAGATGATAAGTAAAATAGGGCTACAGTTCAATATACTCATAAGAATTAATTACCAGCCCTTACTGTGAGCTGTAAAATGATGATAATTACCACCGAAATAATCTACTAAAGAACCACAAGCCTCAAAAACATCACGGACACAGCTATTATTTTTCACAGACACAGGAAAAAAGATGCCTATTTTTACGGACTGTCCAGAAATTTCTGGACGGTTGGCAACCCTGCTGTGTGGCAAACTCTGCAGAGACAAGACATGACTGAAAGAGGTTTTCATAGAAGTCTGGGCCAAATGGAGAAGACGAGGAAATAAAATGTATACAATGAAAGTAGATGTTACTTGATTTAATAGGTATGTAGTGCTGTATTCACCTTTATATTTGACAGTACTAATTTAAAAACTAAAAGCCATCCATCATCGTCCAAATGTGGTGTTTGTCATCTTGACAGCTCTGCATACTGTGATAGTCCTTCCATCAGATTTGAAGGAACTGATGAAGATGGAGGCTTGGAACAGAGCCCATGACAGAGGTGTTAGAATAGTTTTATTTGGTTAACATTTATCACTAAGCACTTCCTTTGAGGTACTCAGTTGGAACTTCTTGTCACTAGGGGTATTTGGCATGAAAAGGTCGAGAAATACTGATGTAACGAATATAAAATTTTGCTAATGTAATACCAGTTATTAATCTATGATTCATTTGTCTTTTTAAAAGAAAACCTGTTATGGCTAACTATTGTTTATGCTATATTAACATCAGTGTTTTGAAATCCAGCAGGCAGGCTGTTGTGGCAGAGGACCAGCCTACCAGAGTTCACCGTAGGACCATGCACTGCCAGGGGCGTAGCTATAGGGGGTGCAGAGGTAACCAGGAGCCTGAGGGGCACAAAGACCCTTGTGGTGCATAAGAAGACACCAGTATTATAGAAAGTGCATGCTGGTCAAGTTACACCTCTGGCTGGAGGAAAGGGGTAGGTGCTTCCCTGCCCCTGGCCACAAAGAGGGGCCCAAGATGAACTCTTGCACCAGAGGGCATGAGCGTTTAGCTACGTCCGTATCCAACCGAATCATTATTTACTACAGTGGGATCTGGTGGCTTTCTGGCATAAATGCCGACTTTCAGACAGGCAACACAACAACTTTTTGTCTTGCTGAAAGCCTGCATTTATGCAAGAAAGTAGCCTGATCCCATTTTAATTAACGGGATATTACTGTTACCATAAATATAACTTATGTTTTAGACTAATTAATCATCAATAATTACCTAATATAATGTAAATTTCACATATTTACCGTTCAGTAGTTATAAAAGTAGTTTTCTTCCTCTGCTACCTACTGTGTTTCCTCATAAATTACCATGGCATCGATCTGTAATTCTGAGTCTTTGTTAGGTCGCTCATACTCAGTGCGTTGCTATCAATTCTCTAGCTAAATATCTTGTGAATGAAAGGGAGTGTTAGTGTGCTGCTGATTACTGAGTAGAGGGGACGTGACTGGACTGTACCGTATATCAGGCAGCCAATCAATAAACATCAACACTCACAGCAGGAAAGCTAGGGATTGTGGGGATTGTAGTTTTGTGAGGGAAGATCAGGAGCCATGATAGTCAGTGTGTTGCAGGCTCACACAGGGGATAGACGAGTTCTTAGCATCCATTAAGATGCCATCTCTGAAAACAGATCAACAGGATAGTTTAAACTCAAGCATCACAGAGGGAGAAATTTTATATACCATAAAATCCCTACACAATAACAAGGCACCAGGCCCCGACGGGTTCACAGGGGAATTCTATAAGATGCTACAAGCCCAGGTCTCCCCCACTTTGGTTACTTACTTTAATTATCTCTTACAGACGGGACTTTTTCCCCATCACACCAATGTAGCGCACATAAAACTAATACTGAAACCAAACAAAGACCCACATGACACAAGTTCCTATCGCCCCATATCATTGATCAACCAGGACCTAAAGATCCTGACTAAGATCCTGGCAGACAGACTGGGGGCCCTAATGCCATCCCTGGTGGGACCCTCACAGGTGGGGTTCATTAAGGGCAGATCAGCGGTAGCCAGGGGCGTACATAGAAATCATTGGGCCCCATAGCAAGAATCTGAATGGGGCCCCTAACCCCGCCCACTACCCCGGCCCATCCCACATGCTACCCTGGCTCCTCCTATGCCACACCCCCATTTGCCAATAAAGAAATGTATACATGAGCTACTGATTTTTTATTTTTTTTTAATTAAGGAGACGTTAACTGAATGGGGGCAGCCACAAGGATGGATTATACTGTATATTATACAGCATGGTGTACGGATTATACTGTATACTATACAGCATGGTGTAGGGATTATACTGTATATTATACAGCATGGTGTACAGATTATACTGTATATTATACAGCATGGTGTAGGGATTATACTGTATATTATACAGCATGGTGTAGGGATTATACTGTATATTATACAGCATGGTGTAGGGATTATACTGTGTATTATACAGCATGGTGTACGGATTATACTGTATATTATACAGCATGGTGTACGGATTATACTGTATATTATACAGCATGGTGTACGGATTATACTGTATATCATACAGCATGGTGTATGGATTATACTGTATATTATAAAGCATGGTGTACGGATTATACTGTATACTATACAGCATGGTGTATGGATTATACTGTATTTTATATAGCATCGTGTACAGATTATACTGTATACTATACAGCATGGTGTAGGGATTATACTGTATATTATACAGCATGGTGTACGGATTATACTGTATATTATACGGCATGGTGTACAGATTATACTGTATACTATACAGCATGGTGTAGGGATTATACTGTATACTATACAGCATGGTGTATGGATTATACTGTATACTATACAGCATGGTGTACGGATTATACTGTATACTATACAGCATGGTGTATGGATTATACTGTATACTATACAGCATGGTGTTCGGATTATACTGTATATTATACAGTATGGTGTATGGATTATACTGTACATTGTATAGCATGGTACAGGGATTATAATATATTATGTACAACAAATGTATGGCGGTTACACCATGCCGGACAATATACCCCTGCGCCACGCTGTACAATATACAGTACGTACAGTGTATGCATATACCCACACACATACATACACACACATACATACATACACATATACATACACACACATACATACATGCATACATACACATACATACATACATACAGACACACACATACAAACATACATACATGAAACACATAAAAACTTACAATTACTTGTCCTGACGCCACTCTGGAGGGGGCTGGGCCTTGGTCTTCTTCTTTCCCCTCTTGCCGCTCTGCACAGATCCTTCTCTGTCCAGGAGCAGCAGCGCGGCATGAGGGAGGAGGCGGGGCCAGCTGGGAGTGCACAGGAGCGCTCTCAGGACGCGTTAGGGTAAAAGTTGCGGCAGTGAGGGGGCCAGGAGAGGCCCGGAGTGCAGGGACGGGACGCATCTTAATGATACAGAGTAGGGGGCGGGGACTCCGTGCGCTCTGGGCCCCCCTGTGCCGCAGGCCCCATAGCAATGGCGTGGTCTGCCTATATGGGCGGTGCGCCACTGGCGGTAGCTAACATTCGCAAAGTATTAGCCACTCTAGATTGGGTAAGACAGCGTCCTCGACCAAGAGAAGCCCCTATCTTACTGGCCCTGGACGCGGAGAAAGCCCCACCTGGCTGGGGACAGTTTTAGACAAATCACTGGACACTTTCGTACTTACTTTTCTGCAAGGCCTTTATTCCAACCCACTGGCGAGAGTGCATACTGGGGGCTTCCTCTCTCCGGCCTTCTCCCTTCACAGGGGAACACGTTTTGGGTGTCCCTTGTCACCACTGTTGTTCGATTTGGCCCTAGATCCCCTAGCCTGCATTTTAGAAGATTCTGATTTATATTCAGGCATTTCAGTGAGCAATAAAGAGGTCAAAGTTGCTTTATACGCTGATGACTTACTGATTTTTATGTCTAACCCCCAACAACATCTATCTTCCCTGATGGATATGCTGCGCCGATTTGGTTCCTTCTCGGGATACACCATGAACTCTACCAAAAGCGAAATCCTGGAGTTACAATTAAAGAACCCTTCTCAACTGTGGCTAGATAATGGCTTTGCCTCTACCTCTGTTAAACAATATATCACTTATTTAGGGCTAAAAATTGGCAAAATCTCTAGTTCTCTTTACACCCTAAATTATCCACCCCTCATAGAAAAGATAATAGCGGAACTCCATAGGTGGCACACTCTTCTTCTGACCTTCTTAGGGAGATGCCACTTGATCAAAATGATGAGTTTTTCAAAACTGCTATACCCTCTCCAAACTCTCCCACTTCTGTTAAAGCACACTGATGTAAATGCTCTCAATAAAGCTTTCACCAAGTTCCTGTGGTCAGGCAGACACCCCCGTATCTCCCTAGAGAAATTGATGTTATAGAAGCCTGAAGGGGGGGTTAAGTTTCCTAACTTAAGAGGCTACAATCTAACTTGCTTGATGAGACATATAGTTGATTGGATTCATGGACGGATCACTTTTCAAACATTGCTTTGGAACAAAACCTGGTGGCCCCTTGGGGCCTGGTATCTTGCCTACACTCCAATTTGGCCACCCTCCCCTCTGAAATCGAAAATTCAATACTGATACGAGATATGGTAGTGGCCTGGAAGGAGGTACGAAGGGCTTTTGGCCTCCCTCACTCGGTATCCAAAAGAATGTCACTCTGGGACCACCCAGAATTTCCACAGGGAAACCACACTCCGATGGCTGAAGCTTGGAAATTAAAAGGTATAGAGAAAGCGGAACACCTGATGCATGTGGGGGAGAAACGATGGCTATCACCCAGGGAGCTGAAAGAGTGCTTTCAACTCCCGGACTCCCATTTTCTGTATATCCTACAAGGGTTGGCATTCTGTAAGCACAGAGTTCGGGATCTCTCTAAAGAAGCATCTACGAACTCTTTCGACGATATAGTAGGAAACGCTCCGTGACTTGTTTCCCTCTCAGGGCTTTATAGAGCAATGTCTGGCAATTCCACAAAGGCCTCTCCATCCACACTATTTCGCAAGTGGGAGGATATTACACTAGATGCCGAGATGAGAGAAAAAATTCTGGAGGGGTGGGGGTAAATCCGTTCCTGTGTGATTAATGAGAGATGGGGAGAGTCCTATTTCAAGATGATGCATTATGCGATATATGGCTTCAACTTCCCAGCCTCTCCAAATTTTCCAGACCATATTACCCATTGCCCAAAATGCAAAGAACCAGACACAGATTTTTGGCATGGCATATGGACTTGTTCTGAGGTAATACAGTTTTGGAAAAACTTGATATTATACATCAAAACACACTGGTCTGTTCACCTCCCCTTAGAACCTCAGCCGCTGTTGTTCCACTATATTCGCCTACCACCATCTCAATCTAATCTCTCTCAGAATGTTCCTCTCTTCCTCCACTCGATATTATTGGTGGCCAAGAGAGTCCGATTACACCACTGGTTGTCAGATTCTCTGCCAACAATACCCGCAGTGATCTCACAATTGAAGATATTGCTGAGGTACAATCGAGGCGGAGAGACACAAGGAGGGCGCGGCTGCTAAGTTTTTCCAAAAAAGGAAAACAGTTCTCCTTTTCCATTTTAGTGCATCTGAAATTTCGGAAGTGGTTAAACCATTTCAATATACTTCCTGGTACCTCACCTCCTCACTACGAGGCATTCTAGGTGCCCTTCAAGTGTAATTCATCTTTATCCCATTCCCCCCTCAAATTCTACCCCCCGCTTATTTTTTTATGTGTTATACCTATGTTTGAATGCCGGCCTTTATGTGTGGCCCGCTTTGTTGTAAACAACTGATGCACTTTAAACTACTGTGCACTCTTGATGTTATTATGTGTCCCCCTCCCTGTTTTCTTTCTGTTCCATAATAAATGAAAATACTTCAATAAAAAGAATTAAAAAAAACACAGATGTGAAATTAGCTTTAGCTTCCAACCATATACACAACTCGACTGGTGATGTGAGCTACACTTTTCAGTTAAATTCACACTTAAAAGAACTCTTCCAGCATTATCATGCTGCTGCACCTGTTCCGGTGCTATAGCTGCAGTATCTATAGAGCCTGAAATTCAAAGTAAGTTGTAATGAAGGGAGCGTATTCCAAGAGCTTTAAAGATTTTCTCCTGCTTGTCTCAGAATTATCCAAGTTTCATTCCATGGGTATGTCTGAAACACTCTAGTAATAAGAATAACTATAACAGAAATGCAGTATGTTTTCATACTACAATGGAATGATTTGCCACAAATAAACACTTTGTGGCAAAGTACTTTTCTCTGAATAACTAATCATTTACTGATGGCCCCTAACCTGCATCACCTATTGCAAGATTCAAACTTACCTTAGTCCATTTTCCAGTCCCTAGATTGTTTTCTTCTGGTCAAGGTATGGACATGGTCACATGTGCTGCTGCAGCCAATGATCTTCTTCAACAGTGACATGTTACCATGGAAGGCAGTCATTCACGGCAATGGCATGGATAGTCAATTATTCCTAGAAAACCCCTTTAAGATTAATTGACATTAAAAAAAAGTTGGTGCACAAGCGCTATGCTTGTAATTATTCAGGCCTCAGTGACATGCTGGCACTATCTTACAACTTTACATTTGTTTTTATACAAGATTTAATGTTACAAAAACATCAAAAATATTATAATAAACCCTTCTCATTTACCCCCACCAATCATCCCCCATACCCTAACATATTAAACAGTACAAAAATGCAGCATGGGAATAAATTGTATGCCAGATCATAAACCAGATCAAAAGTAACTGAAGCAGTACAAGATGCAGAATTAGTAATGCATTGGATATAGTCCAATAAATAAATCTTTCTGCTGCCCCTCCCCTAGTACCAGGCCTCTCAGTATTTTAGCCACCATAACTTTTTTCTTTTCCATAGAAGTGGCTATAGGATGCCTTGTTGTAATTGGTAACCATTTTATATTTTAACGCTGTTTGGGGTGCATATGAATTATGATGCAATTTATATACATTTATCAGTGCAAATATAGAAAAAAAGCAATTTTTGTATTTGTTTTTGTTAATTTTGGATACAGCTCATATTTCACACCAAATACTGTATTTTCACTTTATAAGACATACCTTATAATAAGACGCACCCAAGGTTTTAGAGGAGGAAAATAAGAAAAAAATATTTTTCATTAGACCCCCATATCAGAATCCCAGATCAGACCCCCAAATCAGATCCTCAGATCAGACCCCAAAATCAGGAACTCACATCAGACTCCTAAATCAGGAACTCACATAACACTCCCACCATAACTTCATGTCAGATCCCCATCGGATCTCAATGTTAGACTACCATCAGACCTTAGATCAGACTTCCATGCCAGGACCCTATGAGAACACCATATCAGACCCCCATCAGACCTCAGATCAGACTTCCATGCCAGAACCCTATGAGACCTCTGTGTCAGACCCCTGTCAGACCTCTGTCCAGACTTCCATGCCAGGACCCTTTGAGAACTCCATATCAGACCCCCATCAGATCTCAAATCAGACTTCCATGCCAGACCCCCATTAGACATCAGATCAGAGATAAAATAAAGAACTTCACTTTGCTCTCCTGCTCTGCCACTCTTTTCCAGGTCTGGCGATCTCTCCTCTAGTAGTACTCCCTCGTCTTTTCCAGCTGCCTGACTGCATGTACTATAGGGTCATAGTGCATGTCCGGAAGCTGTTCATGGTCAGTACCTGCAGTGCAGCGCAGCAGGAGAAGTAGACAAAGGAGGGTGAGTATTTCTTTTTCTGGTATGATAAATAGATAGATAGATAGATAGATAGATAGATAGATAGATAGACAGAATTTTAAAAAATCCACGGCAATACCAAAAAGGTGAATCAAAGGTAGTGTTCTTTAATCACCAAAGTGACATTTCAGTGCTCAGTCCCAGTAAGAGGACTGAAACGTCACTTTCCGGGCCATTTACCCCCTTCCTGACCAGGCCTAATTTTGCAAATCTGACATGTGTCACTTCATGTGGTAATAACTTTGGAACGCTTTTACTTATCCAAGCGATTCTGAGATTGTTTTCTCGAGACACATTGTACTTCAAGTTAATGGTAAATTTGAGTCGATAAGTTTTAATTTTATTTATAAAAAAATCCAAAAGTTAACGAAAATTTGAAAAAATTCACTGTTTTCTAAATTTGAATCTCTCTGCTTTTAAGACAGATAGTGATACCCCATAAAATCCTTTTTAATTTACATTCCCCATATGTCTACTTTATGTTGGCATCGTAGTGTCATTTTATTTTTTTAGGACAGTAGAAGGTTTAGAATTTTAGACGCAATTTTTGCAAATTTGCAAAATCAACTTTTTTAAGGACCAGTTCAGTTCTGAAGTCAGTTTGTGAGGCTTACATAATAAAAACCACCCATAAATTACCCCATTTTAGAAACTACACCCCTCAAACTATTCAAAACTGGTTTTAGAAATGTTGTTAACCCTTTAAGTATTCCACAGGAATTAAAGCAAAATAGATGTAAAATTTCACTTTTTTTGCAGATTTTCCATTTTAATCATTTTTTTCCTGTAACACATCAAGGGTTAACAACAAAACAAAACTCAATATTTATTACCCCGATTCTGCAGTTTGCAGAAACACCCCACATGTGGCCGTAAACTGTTATTTGGGGATACGCCAGGGCTCAGAAGGGGAGGAGCAGCATCTGCATTTTCTAACATGGAATTTTTTGTCATGGTTTTTAGGAGCGATACCTTTTTAATTTTTTTGTTGACTGAGCTGCGTGAGGTCTTATTTTTTGCGGGACAAGCTGTGCTTTTTATTGGTACCATTTTGGGGTACATCCGGCTTTCTGATCACTTTTTAATCTAATTTTTGGGAGGTTAACTAAAAAAAAAAAAGCAGTTTAGGGGCATTTTTCTATATTTTTTTTTACACCGTTCACTTGATGGGGTAGATCATGTGATATTTTTGTAGAGTCAGTTGTTACGGACGCAACAATACCAAATATGTCTATTTTTTAATTATTTTTTTGCGTTTTGCACAATAAGAGCATTTTTAGAAAAAAATCATGTTTTTGTGTTGCAATGTTTTAAGAGCCATTTTTTTTTTCAGTTTTCTATGCTGTGTATCGATGAGCGCTGTGTATACAGCGATCTACAAGGCAGGGACCCCTGGGAATGGTCCCTGGCTTCTCTTTGGGGTACCCTGCTGTCACTGACAGCAGGTACCCCACTGTGCAGCTGCATGATTAGCGTGCAGCTGCTATTTCTGAATGGACATTCAGAAACGTCCATTCAGAAATAGATAACCACTTCACGGACGTTTATGTACTATGGGCGGACGTGAAGTGGTTAAAGAACACTACCTATGATTCACATTTTTAGGGGTGCCGTGGACTATCGACACACACTGGGGCCCAGATTTGGACATAGTTTGGGTCAAAATTGGGCCAAATTTATTAGATGTCTTGGATAGCTATGGATGTCTGTATAGCATTAAACCGAAATTTTGCGCAAAGTGACTTCGGACCTAGGATGCGAAGCTCACTTCGCTTATCCCTAATTCTGTAATTTTCTATATTTCATAAGCCATGGCCCCTTTTTGGACAAATATTCTGTGCTGTCTGCATAGAGGTCATGTCCATAAGATGGTTGATGATGGAGGGTCATGTGACCAGATACACCACACAGCGTCCTCAATTTAGACGCTGCATCTGCGATAAACTGTTAAAAAGTGCAAGTACAGATGGCAGGTGAAGTTTATATGAATGTAGGAGACTAGGTGATTTTCGTGGTCGCATGACACTCCATCAGGAACCATCTTATGGACAGGACCAGGGGCATCACTAGAGGGGAATCAGGGGAAGCAGCTGCATTGGGGCACAAACTCAAAAGGGGCTCACCCAGGAGGAGGACTAAAAAATGTTATTGTCAGAGCCCCTGAACAGTATTATATACTGATATTATATACAGTGACACTGTAGGAAATGGATGGAGCAGCTGACGGACCTCGCCTGAGAGCACAGTCTTGACTAGCCACAGAAATAGGGGTTGCACAGGATTCAAAAACTTGCTGTGGGGCTCAGTCATTTTTAGTTATGTCACTGCACAAAAGACTTGTCCAATAAGGGGTATACCTTATTAAATGGTGCAGGATTTAAAGAAAGGCTATATTAGTAAGTGCAACCTAGTCATGTTACAAACACACTGACTAACTTAGGAGCGACCATACATGATACTTTGCTTATGGAAAATCAGTACATGCTTCCAAAGGAAATTATGGTCAGACGCCCACTCTGCCTAGTGAACTAAAAAAAAGGACAGCCAAACTATGTCCCATTCCATGTCCTCCACAAGTCACTGATAAGAAAGGAATATGGGCTCATGCCTGTAGACATTTCTTTAAAGGGGTTAGCCAACCCATAGAATGCCTCCCCATATGCCCAGGTCCCTCACAGATGTTGTACTGACCTTGCTTCTTGGAACCTGCGTTGCTTTTGATGGTGCCACTGCATGTCCCTGGTGCATGAATGAAAGCATCCGGTGTTCAGGGAGAGGAGGGGCAGCCTATAGCAGACCGTGATGGGAAAAAGCCTCCCTAGCATCTCGGGTGATTTTAGGGAGGCTCATTCCTGTCACAGCCTGCTATTGGCTGCCCCTCCTCTCCCTGGACGTCGGATGTTTTCATCCGTGCAACGGGGAAAAGCAGCGGCAGCCATTTGGGCGTCAGAAGTGATGAGGTTGTCAACCTCTGTGAGGGGCCCGGGCGTATGGGGAGGCATTTTAGGGGTTTGGATAACCCCTTTGATGTTCTTTTGAAAAGCCCTTAAAGAGGTTATCTCATGATTAATGTAAAAATTAAAAATCAGGCATCATATAGTACAAAGCTAGAACCAGCCCAGTACCTAACATGGATCGAAAAATCTCCCCATTCATTCCTCCAGTTGCTCTGGTAGGCTTATTTCAAAATGGCAGCTCAGGGAACATGTCCTTTCTAAGGGGCATGACTTTTCTGATGCAGCTCTCTCCATGTCACAGCTCAGAGGGCATGTCCTTACTGCTGAAACTCTCGACCTATCACTGCTCAGGAGCTTGTCTTGTCACAGCATCTAGCAGTAGATATGGCTGTTAGCAGTTGAAGGATGGAACTGGGCATGTGTGTCCAACCTCAACAATGTTACTGAGTTGGTCAGAGAAATAAGGAAAGAGGTATTATACAGAGAGCTGTCCTAAAAATGTAGAATTTGTTTTATTATGCCAACCCCTTTAAGAACAGTTTTTAAAGATGTTTTTTTAAATAAATCTACCTTAATAAAACTTTGATACACCCATATATAAACATGATATGGAAAATGACTCTTCCCAAAATAACCCAACCAGCAACCATATTTTAATTGTCTTTTGACACCCAATGTCTCATTTAATTGCCTTACATACTTTACATACTCGTAAGCACTTGTCTCATGAAGCTTTTCCATTTAAGTTCTTCTTGAGCGTTGTTCAGTGTTCTTCCAGTTATTTTTTTCCTTTCCTGTATAGTGCTTCAAGAACCGATGAGAACGAATGAGCAAAACCGAGCTGGAAAGTCACATAGTCGCCTAGCTTATGTAAACAGTGTCCTAGATGATAGCATTTCTCTACCCCATCTGTGGTTGCATGGGAATCTATTATTTTCTTATCCCCTGGGAGAAAAAAGGTCTCGAGAATCATTACTTCTAGGCAAATGTAACTGAGTCTGCTGCACACCCTAATTTGCTTTCCATAATTATAGGTCGTTCACCCCTTATGTTATTTATAAAAACCTTTTTTGTTCTTATCAATAATAAATGGAGCCCAGTGAATCACGCCGCTGTAATATTTTGATATTATGAAAATGCTAATATGAGGTATCGTCAGAACCCGGATCTTATCAGCTGCTCAGATGCTCTATTAGGCACTCAGTGAGGAGTTCAGCCAAATTGGTTATGTTAATGTCCTGTAGTACTTGGAAAAGATGAGGAGTTGGCAATTAATTTTTTCCAGGCGGCAGGCCGACAGGCAAATTTATTTTCCTCCCTCTCTATGGGACCAGGCTAAGAGGAGGTGAGGTGGAAAGCGAGCTTCTTCAAGAGGTTTTCTACGACCTAATTGAACATGCTAAATAAAGACTGAAGAGGAAAAAGAAAAACAATAGGAGAGGAGCCTGCGTCCCCATTCATTCAGCTGACAGTGTTTTTGCAACTTAAACCTGTTTTATTAATTATGTTTGACATTTCCTTAATTAGTTTCATTTACATCCCATCAGCCCCTAGCACACGATTGCCCCATACATCATTTTAACAGAGTCCCGTTATGCTAGTTGAATAAAGTATATTTTCAAAAAATATATTCTTTCTCTGCGGTTACGCGTTTTCACCAGAGCCGAATGCTTAAAAGCCAGCGATGGCTACACCTCAGCTGAGGATTTTGCTGGACATCACAATCAAAAAATGTCTCATTGCACCTCATGTCTCAGAGAAGGTGGATGACAGCTTACACTCAAGATTTTATTACAAATTATAAGTTTAGACATTTTAACCCCTTAAGGAAAAAGCCAATTTTTTTTATTATTTTTTTTTTTTTTGAATTTTGTTTTTTTCCTCCCCATCTTGTATTTTTAATGGGAACACTTAATTAACCAGAGCTTGTATTGGAAAACAGGGAAAATACTTTGTGGGGTGAAATTGAAAAAAAAAATATATTTTGTTTTTATGGTGTTCAGTGAACATTTGACATGGCAACCGTATTCTACAGAGCTGTGTGAGGGCAAATTTTTAGCGGGGTGAGCTGCAGTTTTTATTGATACTACTTTGGGGTACACTTTTATTCATTCCGGTGGGGTGGCAACGTGCCTAAAAAAAGCAAATAGGCTATTTTTCTTTAACTTCGTTCACCACACACAATAAATATTTTAATATTTTAATAGTTGCCCATTTTTTGACATGGTGATACCTATTATATTTATTTTTATTGTTTATTTAATATTTTAAAGAATTGTAAAATTTTATGTAAAATTGTGAGGGGGTGCTTTGAATTTTAATACTTTAACTGTACGTTTTAGCCCCCTAGTGGACTTTTACATGTGATCCTCTGATTGCTTGTCCCATAGACTATTATAGTAGTATACTATTTCAGTCTATGGGATTTTCACTGGCGATTTCTCAGGCTTAGCTTCATAGGCAGCTAGCTAGGCATGGGAGTCTTCAAAAGGCCCTAGGCTGTCATAGCATCCGATTGAAGCACCTCAATTACGCTGCATGAGCTCTTATGAGAGGGGTCTCCCTCTGTCCAACCTGTAGTTGCTATTTGCAGCAGCATCTAATGGGTTAAATGACTGGGATCTAATTCATCTCCATTCCTGATCACTGCCAGTGGGTCTCAGCTGTATTACACAGCTGTCTCAGTGCATGAGCCTACTTGTTATGATCCCTTAACACAAATGTATGTGATTATGTGTTGAGTGGTTAACAAGTTAAGAAAAAGTTAGTGACTTAAAAGCTATACCAACGTTTTGCATTTTGTGGATTATAGCATACTGACATACATACATAGTTAGCAAGGTTGGAAAAAGGCACTGGTCCATTGAGGTCAACCTATAAACAAGACAAATAATTCCTATATTGCCCTATATTAAGGGTTAAATATATGTTTCCGACTCCAAATGTCAATCAGAATAAATACTTAGTTCTATCTGTAACGTTAAAGGACATTTGAAATCAGCACCTGGATCTGAATACTTTTAATAAATTTATGTTTACTCTGTTTTTATTGAAATTTTGTTGTTAACAATTCAAAGCACAGGTATGAGTCATGCAATGTTGAACCAAGGATCTCGCAGGATCCACTACATTTTTACAATATATGATGAGAACAGCAAGTATAATAACATGAATACTGTCCCGACATCCCTGTAACAGTATTCAGCCTATGCACTTCATCCTTCTCCCAACAACAAGGAGAAGAGTAGCCAACAAATACACAAACCATATGTATGTACTTGTGCAATCCGATGATTTAAGCATATGTAATTAAAACTTATCTATCCATTACACAACATAAGTGTCTGTCTCAATATAGGAGAAGGGCAGAAGGAGGGATAGAAAAGGGACAGAAGAAAAAAAGAGACAAATATCAATACAAATCATATACATCCTTAGCAAGAAAACACTTGAAGCTGTCCACCGTATCTAGTTAATCCGCAACATATCACTGCATTCAGATGAGTCTAAGAATAATAGCAAGGAAGAACATCTGCTAGTAAATATACCAGATTTCTTCTGATAATCGGCTATCAATTCCTCCATTCTCAGTATATGCTTAAGTTCCGTGAACCATTCTCCTAAGGATGGAGGAATACGTGATTTCCAGTGCCTGGGTATTACCATTCTGGCTGCTGATAAAAAGTATCTCAGAACTCCTTTTTTGGCTTTACTCAGAGAACCTGGTATTAGAGATAGAAGAGTAACCTGCAGAGTATTTGGAATAACTTTCCCAGAAAATGTAGCATATATCTTTAAGATCTGATCCCAAAATGGGTGTATAACAGAGCAACCCCACCATATATGTAGGAGGGATCCCCTGTCTCTCTCACATCTCCAGCAGGTATCTGAGACCGTAGGATACATACGATGCAATGTAGTTGGACAATAATACCACCTAGAGAGAATTTTATAATTCTTTTCCTTTACCTGCGCTGCCATTGACAATCCATGGGAGAACGCACACATCTTGAGGACTTCCGCCTCTTCAAATGTAACCTGCAAGTCTGCTTCCCACTTTCCAATGAATGAAGCTCTTTCTCCATTACATAAGCCCAATAAGACTTTATACAATGATGATAGTGTTCCTTTCCCAATATCTTTTTGTAGGTACAGCTTATCAAAATCTGTCAATGAACCCATCCTTGTGTTTGCAAATGTCATGCTCATAAAACAGCTCAATTGAGCATACCCTAACCAAGAGACTGCCTGAAAAGAAGTATTGGAGCACAGGGATTCGAAGGAGGCTAATTTATATCCGTCCAGGATGTCTCTCACTCTCAGAAATCTCCTATCCATCCGTTTGATCATGAAGGAGGTTGGATCTAACCCTGGGTTGAAAGCTTGATTCCCATGAATCGGGCTCATCGGGCCCGGTCTAAGGGAGATATATGCTTTACTAATCCAGTCATTCCAGACTGCCATGACATGTTTCACTAAAAAGGGAAATTCCATTTCCTGCATACTATCTGTAGCCACTATCCATGGGGTTGCCAAGAGGGATATAGGTGTTAACTCCTGTTCTAAGGACACCCATAATTTCTGATTTCCTTTATGTGCCCAATCCAAAATCCTCGTGAGAACCGCTGCATTGTGATAGAAGCCTATATCAGGCAATCCGAAACCACACAGTAATTTATGTTTAGTGAGAACTTGTTTATTTAATCACGGCTTACTAGTGTGCCAAATAAACTTAGTGAGAGCCCTTTAGATAGTGGAAAAAAAGCTTTTTGATATATGTATAGGGATGGCCTGAAAGAGATATAAGAACCTCGGCAATATATCCATTTTGATCGCATTCATGCGCCCAAACCAGGATAAGTGTTTCAGTGTATACTTTCTCAAGTCTTCAAGGGTCCTCCTCTGCAGTGGCAAGTAATTCAAGGAAAACAATAGATGTAACTGCGCCGGGATCTGAATACCTAAATAAGTCAGGCCAGATCAGATGACCCTGGAATATACTAGTGACTGCCCGCGGTGCTCGGCTCAGTCGCTGCCTGGATGTCGTTAGGGACAGATCTGCTGCGTTTCAGGGAGAGTGTTAGGGCCTGGATTTAGTTCTCTGTTAGGCAGGAGTGATCTCAAAAGAACCCAACAGCCCTTCTATTTTTTTTTGTCTCCTGGCTGGGCTGGCTGGCACTAGTAGTGCAGCTATCGCCATATATAACTTTTTTTTTTTTTTATTGTTTTATCTCAGTGATACAAATCCATTTCATACAGCTATGTGGAACCATTCTGTGTGTCACAGTTCAGCTGTCCAGTCACCACAAACCACAATCCGTATTTTCTGTCCAGGTGACCCATACTGTACATCACGTAATCAAATACGGTCTTTTGCTTTCACTGATACAGCTACATTACAAAAATCTGAGTGCAACATTTTTCTGGGTTGCAGTCAAAATAGCCACAGTCAGCAGGGGCTGAGTTTGCTCTCTGATATTTTCTGCACGTTACGTTAAAAAAAAAAAAAATAGTTTTTTTGTTGTTTTATCTCAGTGATACAAATCCATTTCATACAACTGTGTGGAACCATTCTGTGTCTTTCAGTTCAGCTGTCCATTCACCACAAACCACAATCCGTATTTTCTGTCCAGGTGACCCCTTCTGTACGTCACGTAATTAAAAAAGGTCTTTTGCTCTCACTGATACAGCTACATTACAAAAATCTGAGTGCGACATTTTTCTTGGTTGCAGTCAAAATAGCCACAGTCAGCAGGGGCTGAGTTTGCTCTCTGATATATTCTGCACGTCACGTTAAAAAAAAAAAAAAAAAAAAAAAAAATAGTTTTTTTGTTGTTTTATCTCAGTGATACAAATCCATTTCATACAGCTGTGTGGAACCATTCTGTGTGTAACAGTTCAGCTGTCCAGTCACCACAAACCACAATCCGTATTTTCTGTCCAGGTGACCCCTTCTGTACGTCACGTAATTAAAAAAGGTATTTTGCTCTCACTGATACAGCTACATTACAAACATCTCTGTGCGACATTTGTCTGGGTTGCACTTAAGCAGACCAAGTCTGCCTAATCTAATAGTTTCATTGTAATTGCTCCATACAGCACGGTACGTAATAACATACGTAATTTTGCTCTAACTTATCCACCTATATACAAAGCACAATCCGTATTTCCTGTCCAGGTGACCAATTCTGTACGTCACGTAATTAAAAAAGGTCTTTTGCTCTCACTGATACAGCTACATTACAAACATCTCTGTGCGACATTTGTCTGGGTTGCACTTAAGCAGACCAAGTCTGCCTAATCTAATAGTTTCCGTGTAATTGCTCCATACTGCACGGTACGTAATAACATATGTAATTTTTCTCTAACTTATCCACCTATATATTAACTTGTTCAGATTGAACAAGTTTGTGGGTTTCAGTACAGCAGGCCCTTTTTTTTTTGTATATATAATACACTTATATACAGAAAATGTTGAACCCCAGGGCTAAGGTTCGAGGGCGTGGGCATTCAATTACTGCAAGGGGCAGAGGCCGTGGTCCTGGGCAGGGTGAGACAGTACCTGCTGATGAGGGGGCAGGGGAACACCGCAGAGCTACACTTCCTAGCTTCATGTCTCAACTTACAGGGACACGTGGTAGAGGACTGTTGAAACCACAACAGTGCGAACAGCTGATGTCGTGGATTGCGGAAAATGCTTCAAGTAATTTGTCCACCAGTCAGTCTTCCACGCAGTCCACCCACGTTACCCAAGGGAGCACCCCTCTGGCTCCTCCACCTCAACCTCCTTCCCCCCAGTCTGCCCCCTCCCAGGAAAATTTGGAAAGCGATCCGGCATACTCTGAGGAACTGTTTTCTGGACCCTTCCCAGAGTCACAAACCACTTCTCAGGTTGCTGCTGACCTCTTTCCCGATGCCCAAGTTTTCCAACTGTCGCAGTCTGTGGGTAATGACATTGTTGACTTAGTGGAAGAAGTGGGTAAAGAGGTGTCGGACGATGAGGAGACACGGTTGTCAGACAGTGGTAAAGTTGTTGTCAGGGCAGGAAGTCCGAGGGGGGAGCAGACTGAGGAATCGGAGGATGACGAGGTGACTGACCCAAGCTGGGTTGATAAGCTGAGTGAAGACAGTGCTTCTGAGGTGAGTGCTGCACCAGAACAGGTTAGAAGAGGCAGTGGTGTGGCCAGAGGGAGAAGCAGGGCCAGAGCTGGTGCATCAGCAGCAACTGTTTCACGTAGTGAAGCTCCCGTGGCGAGGCCTAGATGTTCGCAAGTCTGGAGGTTCTTTAAAGAAAGTAAGGATGACCGACGGACTGTGGTGTGCAACCTGTGCCACACCAGGATCAGCAGGGGTGCCACCACTACTAGCCTAACCACCACCAGCATGCGTAGGCATATGAGTGCTAGTCAACACCCTGCCCAGGACCCCGGCACGAGCGCCTCCAGCTGGAAAACCACACCTTCGCCTCCACGATCCTCCACAGCATCCACCAATGTGTCCCTGAGCAGCGTTCAGCAGTCTTTACAGCAGACGCTGGAGCGCAAGAGGAAATACAGTTCCACCAACCCACATACCCAAGCCCTCAACGTCCACATCTCCAAATTGCTGAGCCTGGAGATGCTGCCCTATAGGCTGGTAGAGACCGAGGCCTTTCGCAACCTCATGCGGTGGCTGCCCCTCGGTATTCGGTCCCCAGCAGCAACTATTTTTCCCGATGTGCCGTCCCAGCCCTACACCAGCACATGTCACAGAACATTATCCGTGCCCTGACCAACGCTGTTTCTGAGAAGGTCCACCTAACCACGGACACGTGGACAAGTGCTGCCGGGCAGGGACACTATATATCACTGATAGCACATTGATTTAACTTGGTGGAGGCTGGGACCGAGTCTGACCCTGGGGCCGCTCAAGTACTGGCCACACCGAGGATTGCGGGGCCTACCTCGGTCACGGTCTCTCAGACGTACTATGCCTCCTCCTCCTCCTCCGACCCCTCCTCCTCCGAATTACCATCCGTGGGCACGGCGCCTTCAGTCGGTAGCTCTAGGCGCAGCAGCAGTGCCGTGGGTAAGTGCCAGCAGGCGGTGCTCAAACTGCTGAGCTTAGGTGACAAAAGGCACACCACCCAAGAGCTGTTACAGGACATCACGGCGCAGACCGATCTGTGGCTGGCACCGCTGAACCTCAAGCCAGGCATGGTTGTGTGTGACAACGGGCGTAACCTGGTGGCGGCTCTGCAACTCGGCAGACTGACACATGTGCCATGCCTGGCCCACGTGTTCAATCTCATAGTTCAGCGGTTCCTCAAGACATACCCCAATCTGTCTGATTTGCTCACCAAGGTGCGCCGCATCTGTGCGCATTTCCGCAAGTCGACCACAGATGCTGCCACTCTCAGGGCAGCGCAACGCCACCTACAACTGCCCGCTCACCGACTGTTGTGCTACGTGCCCACAAGATGGAATTCGACATTAAACATGTTATCCAGAGTTTACCAGCAGCGCAGAGCGATTGTAGACTGCTAGATGTCAACTTCCACCAGAACTGGTAGTCAGGTCAGTCAGATTCCTCAAGTCTACAATGAGGAGTGGACGTGGATGTCTGATATCTGCCAGGTGTTGAGCAACTTTGAGGAGTAAACACAGATGGTCAGCGGCGATGCCGCCATTATCAGCCTCACCATCCCGCTGCTTTGCCTGTTGAAAAACTCACTGCTCAGCATGAAGTCGGAAGCTTTGCGCTTGTCACAAGAGACGGTGGAGGAAGATACGTCGCTTGATAGCCAGAGCACCCTCCGGTCTGTTTCTCAGCGCGTATCGGAGGAGGGGTATGAGGATGAGGAGGAAGAGGAGGAGAATGTCGGCAAGACAGAAGAGGGTACCAATGCTCAGTCCTTCTTAATTATTGAGCGTGTATGGGCTGAAGAGGAGGAGGAGGAGGAGGAGGAAATGGAGAGTCAGGCCAGTGAGGAGAGGGAATTCTTGCGTGTTAGGACTCTGGCGCACATGGCAGACTTCATGTTAGGCTGCCTATCCCGTGACCCTCGTGTTAGAAGCATTTTTTCAAACACCGATTACTGGGTGTTCACTCTCCTTGACCCATGGTACAAGCAGAACCTTTCCACTCTCATCCCTTTAGAGGAAAGGAGTATGAGAGTGAATCAATATCAACAGGCCCTGGTGCACAAGCTGAAATAATCCTTCCCATCTGACGCCGCTAGCGGCAGAGGGCGTGGTTCTGTGGGCCAAGTAGCGGGTGAGAGGAGGCGAGCAGGCAGCTTGTCCAGCACTGGCAGGGGAACGCTCTCCAAGGCCTTTGCCAGTTTTAGGTCACCCCAGCAAAACACTGTCACCTGTCCCCAGTCTCGGCAGAGTAGCGGTGAGCTTTACAGAAAGATGGTGAGGGAGTACCTAGCTGACCATACCAACGTCCGGACCGATTACTCTGCTCCATACAACTACTGGGTTTAAAAGCTGGACACGTGCCCTGAACTGGCGCTGTATGCCTTGGAGGTGCTGGCCTGCCCTGCCGCTAGCGTGTTGTCAGAGCGGGTATTCAGTGCAGCTGGTGGCGTCATCACTGATAAGCGTACACGCCTGTCAACTGACAGCGCTGACAGGCTGACGCTTATTAAAATGAACAAAGCCTGGATTTCACCGGAATTCAAATCTCCTCCGGGGGAAAGCAGCTAAAGATTAACATTACTTAAGTATCCGATTCCTCTTCTCTACTCTTCCTACTCCTCCTCCTCCTTGTCGTCTTTGCCTAACGCTGACCCAAAAAACGCAATTTTTTAGAGGTCCAACTGGCACTCTTTTACCACAATTTTTCCGGAGGGCCACCTACAAGCCCTCTCTCCAAACAATTTTTCCGGAGGTCCACCTACAGGCCCTCTCTCTAAACAATTTTTCTCGAGGGCCCCCTACAGGCCCTCTCTCCAAACAATTTTTCCGGAGGTCCACCTACAGGCCCTCTCTCTAAACAATTTTTCCAGAGGGCCACCTACAGGCCCTCTCTCCAAACAATTTTTCCGCAGTGTCAACTACAGACAGTGTAAAACAATGTTTCAGGAGCGTCAAACAGACAGTCCAAAACAATTTTTCAGGAGGCGCAAGTACCGACATTTTTTTTGCTGAGGGTCGACTTTATGTACTCTGAAAAGAAAACAATTTTTGGAGGCTTAACAAAAGCCATTTCACTGCATTCTCAGTCGGACATTGGTGGTGTAACCGCCATGATGTGTCAGGCTAAATTTTTGGGTGCTTCACCAGCTACCGCATACTAACTCAGTCACTCTGTTGTCACCGCCGCCATACAGGGCCACGAAAAATGTTTATGTGGTTCGCCTGCTCCCGCAGTGTCACTCGCTCACTCTGTTGTCACTGCCATGCTGCGTCAGGCTAAATTTTTGGGTGGCTCACCTCCTACCTCTTCTAACTTGGTCACTTGTTGGTGTCACTGCCATGCTGTGTCAGGCTTATGCCTGCATCGTGTGGCTGGGGATAGGAGAGCAGTGCCAACATGGGCATGGGTGATGGACCTTCGTTGCACCTAGTTGGGTGCTTCCCTAACATGTGATGGGCATGTGCCTCGCCTTTCTTGGTCTGGGTGAGCACAATTTTCATGAGGGTAACCACCAGGCTGTTGCAGGAGAATTTGGGGTAATGGCGGGATTAGGCAGCCTCAGAGGCATCCATGCATGCTGCTCCTGCTGTTTCCTGTTTATTTCCGTGGTGTTTCCATCATTTTCTGAGGTTTCCAGGTTTTCACCCAGCCTTCCCTAGGCAGAGCCTTGGTCCCCTGCAAAAATGCTCGAGTCTCCCATTGACTTCAAATGGGTTCGTTACTCGAAACGAGCACCCGAGCATCGGGAAAAGTTCGTCTCGAATAACGAGCACCCGAGCATTTTAGTGCTCGCTCATCTCTAGTCGAGAGATATATTCAACATTTCAGTTTTAGAGAGATTCACTTTGAAGTTTCTAAGGGTGGCCAAACTTCTCAAATTACAGAAGTATGGAAGGTATCGAGATATGAGGGGAAGTCACATATAGGAGGAGATCATCCGCATACAGCGCTAATTTGTAGTCCTGATTACCAATTTTTACCCCTTGAATGCTCGCGTTACGTCTAATGGCGACTGCTAGATGTTCCATACAGAGAACGTGCAGTAATGGTGAAAGGGGGCATCCCTGTCTTGTGCCATTGTGGATCATGAATGGCGAGGCCAATATGCCATTTGTCCTAACGCGAGCTGAAGGGATTCTATATAGATAAAGGTATTCGTTTTTTCTGTACGTGAGATCAATGTGATAGTTTTGGATGTATTAACCCTAGCTTCTCTTTGCGACACAAAGCCAACCTGATCTTTGTGGATTATATCCGGGAGAACCTTTCCCAATCTATTTGCTAGGATCTTAGAATATATCTTAATGTCACAGTTTATCAGAGATATTGGTCTGTAGTTACTGCAAACAGTTGGATCTTTGTTGGGTTTAGGTAAAACAACTATATGGGCTTCTAGAGATTATTTAGGGAATGGACAAGATGTCGTGATGCTATTAAATACCTTGGTTACAAAGGGCAAAAGGTAGTCCTGAAAGAGCTTAAAAAAGGCAGCCGTAAAGCCATCAGGCCCCGGACTTTTCCAGTTTTTGAGTGAGGATAGAGTATGTCTTATTTCTGACTCTGAGAATGGTGAATCTAATTCTGAACTCTGTTCATTTGGAACCCTTGGAAGAGCCGTGTCTTGTATATAAGCATTGATGCGGGCCTTTTGAGCTTCCAATGGCATGTCTGCAAATTGTCCTCTAATGTTGTATAGAGATTCATAATACTTGCGAAAATTCTCTGCTATGTGGACGGGATGATGTATTGACTGCCCATTATTATCTTTAAGAACTGGGATATATGTGTTAATGGGTCTAGGGTGTAATAACTTAGCCAATGCCCTACCGCATTTGTTTGCATTCTCATATAAATAGCTATGAAACCTTTCTTTAGATAGCGTTGTTTGGCTTCTTTTAATGTATCCCGTACTGTCATTAATTCCTGCAATAAGGCCGCTGATGGGGATTGCTTATGGCTAGCTTCTAGATTGTGCAAACGTGTGAGTAAAGTGTTTATATGAGCTTCTTTCTCTTTTTTAAGTCTCGCCCCATGTTGTATAAAAGTTCCCCTAAGCACGCACTTTAGGGCTTCCCACTGCAGAGGAGGAGCCGTAGGATCTGTTGCATGGGTCTCCATGAATTCTTTAATCATTTTCTCTATTGCTTGCCTACATATTAGATATTTGAGTAGAACCTCATTGAGGCGCCAAGTCCATTATTTTTTCACTAGATCTGGGAGATGAAGTGTGAGAAATACCGGTGCATGATCAGACCATAAGGCTGAGCCTATCTCAGATTTGGGTTGATAAGTGAGAGCATTGTGGGAGATCATGAACATATCTATCCTACTGTACGTTTGATGAGCAGGTGAATAATACGTGTAATCTCTATCCCTCGCATGCAAGATACGCCACACATCTACTAGACGTCTATTATGAAGAACCGATCGTACCTTGGAGATTGTGGAAGAGGAGATTAAGGATCTACCCATGGAATTGTCAAGTCTTGGATCCATTGTCATATTGAAGTCGCCACCTAGAAGGCAGACTCCTTCTATGAATGAATCCAACCTAGACATTATTCTAGCAAGGGCTGTACCCTGCCCTAAATTAGGCAAATATACATTACCAATTGTGTATGTTCTCCCCTGGACAGCCAACTTGATGAAGACATACCTTTCCTTCTGACTTATTCTGAAATCTATAACAGAACAAGGAAAAGACTTATGTATGTATAGCAATTGACACACCTTTGGATTTTGATTCTGGATTTGAGCTATGAAACCAAGTAGTGAACTCTTATATAAGGAATGCTCCCAGTTTGAAAATGTGTTTCTTGTAGTAGAAGAATCTGCGCTTTCTCTCTATGCAATGTAGTCAAGATCTTAGATCTTTTCTCTGGTATATTGAATCCTCTCACATTCAATGAGGCTAATTTAACCCCTTGGTGCCAATGGACGTACCGGTACGTCCAGGGCGCGAGGTAGTTCGCGCTACAGGGAGTACCGGTACGCCCTGCATGTAAACACCCGCTGCGCAGTGCAGCAGGGTTTACATGCTGTGATAGCGGCTGTTAGCCACAGCCAGCCATCCATAGTAAAGGCCTGGGGGAAGCCGTGCCTCCCCCATAATGGAGATCGCTGTGAATGGCTGGTCTATTCAGACCAGCCATTCACAGCAGGCACAGGGTACTCAGCGGGGATCGCGCTATTCTGGCGAATCCCCACCGAGTGTCAGAGGTCAGGGTGTCCCGCCCCCCGCGATCGGCTGTGATTGGTCAGTGACTGGTCACTGACCAATCACCGGCCAAAACATGTGCGGGCGGAAGGGGCGATGTGCGGGCGGCTGCGGCGAGAGTGCCGCCCGCAATAATTTTTCAGGATGGCCGAGCGTTTTCAAGCAGAGTATCAGCATACAGCTGATACTCTGCTTGAAACTGCTGACATTGGTGCTGGCACCGATGTCAGCAGTTTAACCCCTTCCATGCCGCGGTCCGTAGGGGCCGCTGTATGGAAGGGGTTAACAGGGAGGGAGCTCCCTCTCCCATCGGGCACTGCGGTGCGCTGGCAGCGCCAATGGTTTGGCCAGATGAGAGGGAGGAAGCTCCCTTCCATCGGGACGCTGCTCTGCTGTGGCAGCGTCCCGATGGTTACCATGGCAACCTGACGCTTTCAGAAGCGTCTGGGTTGCCATGGTGTAAGCTAAGCCTCATCAAGCTTCTGCTAAAGGCAGGAGCCTGACAAGGCTTAGCCTGTGTGAAAATACACTGCAGTACACTATACAGTGTACTGTAGTGTATTATAGAACAATCAGACCCACTGGATCTTCAAGAACCAAGTGGGTCTGAGTCTAAAAAAAAAGTGTAAAAAAAATTTAAAAAAAGGAAAGAAAAAGTTTTAAAAAAATCATATTTTCCCCCAATACTCAAATTTGAAATTGGTAAAAAAAGAAAAAAAATACCCAAAGCATGTTAGGTATCGCCACGTTCGTAACAACCCACTCTACAAAAATATCACATGTCCCGACCCCTCCGGTGAACACCGTAAAAAAATAAAAATAAAAACTGTGTCAAAAAAGCCATTTTTGTCACTTTACATCACAAAAAATGTAATACCAAGCGATCAAAAAGGCATATGCCCCCCAAAATAGTACCAATCTAACCGTCACCTCTTCCCGCAAAAAATGAGCCCCTACCTGAGACAATCGCCCAAAAAATAAAAAAACTACAGCTCTCAGACAATGGAGAGACTAAAACATGATTTTTTTTGTTTCAAAAATTATATTATTGTGTAAAACCTAAATAAATTTAAAAAACTATACATGTTAGGTATCGCCACGTCTGTTACAACCTGCTCTACAAAAATATCACATGACCTAACCCCTAAGGTAAGCACAGTAAAAAAAATAAAATAAAAACTGTGTCAAAAAAGCCATTTTTTGTCACTTTACATCACAAAAAATTTAATACCAAGCGATGAAAAAGGCATATGCCCCCCAAAATAGTACCAATCTAACCGTCACCTCTTCCCTCAAAAAATGAGCCCCTACCTGAGACAATCGCCCAAAAGATAAAAAAACTACAGCTCTCAGACAATGGAGAGACTAAAACATGATTTTTTTTGTTTCAAAAATTATATTATTGTGTAAAACTTAAATAAATTAAAAAAAACTATACATGTTAGGTATCGCCACGTCCGTAACAACCTGCTCTACAAAAATATCACATGACCTAACCTGTTAGATGAACACTGTACAAAATAAAAAATAAAAACTGTGCCAGAACATCCATTTTTGGTTACTTTGCCTAACAAAAAGTGTCATATAAAGCGATCAAAAATCATATGTACCCCAAAATAGTATCAATAACACTGTCACCTTATCCCATAGTTTCCAAAATATGGGCACTTTTTGGTTGTTTCTACTGTAGGGAGCTTTAGGGAGGCCTCAAATGGGACATGGTGTCTAAAAACCAGTCCAGCAAAATTTGCCCTCCAAAAACCATCTGGTGCACCTTTTCTTCTGCGCCCTGTCGTGTGGCCATACAGTAGTTCACTACCACATGTGGGGTGTTTCTGTAAATCGCAGAATCAGGGTAATAGTTTTTGATGTGTTACAGGAAAAAATGGATTAAAATGGAAAACGTGCCAAAAAAAGTGAAATTTAGAAATGTCATCTCCATTTTCCTTTAAATCTTGTGGAATACATAAAGGGTTAACAAAGTTTGTAAAATCAGTTTTGAAAACCTTGAGGGGTGTAGTTTCTAAAATGGGGTAATTTATGGTGGTTTCTATTATGTTAGCCCCACAAACTGACTTCAGAACTGAACTGGTCCTTAAAAAAATGGTTTTGGAAAATTTCTTAAAAATTTTAAGAATTGCTTCTAAAATTCTAAGCCTTCTAACGTCCCCAAAAAATAAAATTACATCAACAAAATGATGGCAACATAAAGTAGACATATGGGAAATGTAAAGTAATAACTATTTTGTGAGAAATCACTATCTGCCTTAAAAGCAGAGAAATTCAAAGTTTGAAAATTACAAATTTTTCAAAATTTTCTGTAAATTTAGGATTTTTTTAAAATAAAGGTGATTTATATTGACTCAAATTTACCGCTGTCATGAAGTACAATGTGTCACGAGAAAACAATCTCAGAACGGCTTGGATAAGTAAAAGTGTTTCAAAGCTATTACCACATAAAGTGACACATGTCAGAATTCCAAAATTTGGCCCAGACATTAAGGCCAAAATGGGCTCTGTCCTTAAGGGGTTAACAGAACCCGGAGAACCCATTGCCAAGCTATTTGTCTCACTTGTACTACCTGCGAATGGAAAGATAGAGCAAATAAGGGGGAGAGGGAAAGAAAGGAGGGAAAGAATAGAAAAAATATAAAATAAAAAGAATAAACCTCCCCCTCCACCTGTCGTTAACTCAAAACTAAAGTTAGGCCTATGTATAGACCCTCCAAGGTTATGCCTAGTAGGCCAAACAAGAAAAAAACACCTCGGACAAGAGGAGGTAAACGTCAAGCGTTCAGAAAAACGGGGTTGGTCTTCTAGTAGCGGGTGGATAATCCACCACAAGATTGCTGCTATCTAATAGAACATGTGGGTTACTACCCATCACACTATAATGAGATGCGGAACTGGTTTTACGCTCTCTATAAAAAAACAGGTGACCTAAGTCTTAGATCTTAATAGAAGTAAAGGAAAAATAAAAAATGCACCCTACCCTGCTCACTAGTGTAGACAATGCAATAGACTAATTGAAACAGAACATTGTAGACTATCAGGTCTAACCCCAACCGCCATAAACTATAGAAATAGAACCTCTAGCATAAAAACGGTGTTGAACAGTCAGCCGACCTAATGGGAACTCAGAGGATATTATATCCCTGAAAAAAAAACACCAAAATACAATTAATAAGCGTCCCATTAATCTGGCTGAGATGATGTGGGAGAGAACCTTCTGGATCCAGCTCTGTTGGTCTTCCAGACAGAAAAGCGAGATGGAAGAGGAGGGATGATGCTCCAATCTGGTAGGGAAATATCAGGCAGTCCCAGAGCGGCGGTGAAGTCCGCTAATTCTGTAGGATCCCGGAGCTCAAATCGCTTGCCATTACGCTGGACCACTAGCTGAAATGGGTAGCCCCACATGTAGGGAATCTCCTTTTCCCGAAGACAGTCCAGTAGGGGGCGTAGAGCCTTGCGCTGCATAAGGGTAGAGCGAGATAAATCTTGTAATAGATATACTTTCGAGCCCTTATATTCAATAAATTTCTGGTTGCGTACTTTCCGCATTATTTCTTCTTTTACAGTGTAATAATGCATACAGCAGATAACGTCTCTAGGTTTAGAGATATCAGGATTGGGTGGACCCAAGGTCCTATGAGCTCTATCAATTTCCAGATCATCGGAGATAGGCCTGGCAAGGATCTTCTTGAAAAAGTCCTGCAATGCGGGAATTAAATCAGCGTTGGTTACAGCTTCCGGGAGGCCTCTTAACCTAATATTGTTCCTCCTATTTCTGTTTTCAGTATCTTCATGGAGGCGATAAAGCTGGCTTATGTGCTGATCTCTAGCCTCTCCTTTGCCCTCTAGCTCATCCATTCTTGCTGACAACTCGTCTTGATGTGAGGCTACTTCATCTGTTTATAGGAGGCCTCTAAACGCTTTATAAACTGCTCCATATCCTGCCTTGTAGGTAACTGCTTCATATGTTCCCTCCAATCCCATGCCTCTGTCTCCTGAAGTTGTGGAGGGAATGGGATAGCAGGCCTTGTGGATTCTTGAGCTGTGAGGGGTAATGCTGGCATCTGATCCCCTGGCTCCTTCGGGGAAGATGGCGGCTGCCACGTGTGAGCGGATTGTGGCCTCTTGGACGCTGCAGCCGCAGGCTTCCCATTTTGTGCCCAAGTGTCCGCGATCCCCTCCCTTATCTGCAGGCTGGGTGTTGGGGGTTCCTGGGACTGTGGCGCCTGTGGCGCCATGTGTGCTCTCTGCGCCATGGCGGTGAAGGCCGCCGCGTGGGGATTGCGGCCTGTTACCGTCTGCCCTTCCGGGGCGAAGAACTGCGTGATGCCGCCGCATCCCGTCTCTGTGGTTTGTGAGGAAGGACCAGCTGCAGAGCCCTTTCTTGTCCGCACCATTTAGCCTGTCGATCTCCTGGGATAGGGCAAGTAACCCGGTGCTAATGCTCTTGTGGCGGGAGCTCTCACCGAACACGTCCTCACGCCGCCATAATCAGGAAACGTCCCCTACTTTTAATAAATTTAGTACAGCCACTTAATTACTCAATAAAATGTATCTGTGTGTTGATACCTGCTCTTTGTTCTTTTCATTATTCCTCTGTCCACCTTACTCAGTTCCATTCATCAACTGCCACCAGGAAGATCTTGTATTAGAAGAGGTGACAGTTACAGGGAGAGAGCCGCAGCAGAAAGGAAAACCCCTCTCAGCTGTGATAGGGAGAAAGCGGCACAAAAAAAGGACATTCCACCTGAGAAGGACATCCCCTCCTCCCCCCGATCTCTTAGCCTGAAATAAATCTAGCAGAGTGACTGGAACAAGAAATGGGAAGATCTCTGGATCCATGTGAGGTACAGGCAGGGGCGTACATAGAAATCATTGGGCCCCATAGCAAAAATCTGAATGGGGCCCCCTAACCCCACCCATTACCCTGGCCCATCCCACATGCTGCCCTGGCTCCTCCCCTGCCACACCCACATTTGCCAATAAAGAAATGTATACATGACCTACTGACATTTTTTTTTTTAAATTAAGGAGACGTTATACTGTATGGGGGCCACAAGGAGACGTTATACTGTATGGGGGCCACAAGGAGACATTATACTGTATGGGGGCCACAAGAAGTCGTTATACTGTATGAGGGTGGCCACAAGGAGATGTTATACTGTATGGGGGCCACAAGAAGTCATTATACTGTATGGTGGAAGCCACAAGGAGACATGATACAGTATGGGGGCAGCCTGGCAGCTACAAGGAGACATTACTGTATGAGGGAACAATAAGGTGACATACAAGTGGTCACCATCATAGAGACAGACATTTTACCTTTACTGGGGGCACCGGACTGGAGCGCTGGGGCCAGGGGTGGCTGATGAGGCAGGTGGTGACTCGCTGGCATGTGGATAACTTCCTAATAGGTGCGCGCCTGCTGCCTGCCATCGATACACTGGCCAATCAGCAGCAGGATCTTTGCACACTGCTAAATGCTGATTGGCCAGTGGAGTGCAGCAGACGCAGCACCCATCCCAGGAACATGAAGAGGTCACACAGTGGGAGGGGGAGGATTGGCTGGGGTCGGGGACGCACATCAAAGGGATTCTGTCAGTAGGATTTTGGCTACCGAGCTTTTCACATTTACACATCAGTCTCCTCGGTTTAGTCTAAAATATATTAGTCTTACTGTCATGTGTGCCGTCACTTCTGTAAACAATTGCTTTTATTCATATGTAAATTACCTGTCTAAGGAGCCCAAAGGGGCTGTCCCTCTGGCCGTTGGAGCCCAGCACCATTCATTCTCTTGGAGCCCAGCACCGCCCCTTACAATTTATTCACTCCTTTCAGAGCCAATGTAATTGTTCTGACGGCCGCAATCCCGCGCATGCGCCCTGGAACTAGTCGACTGTGCCCAGGCAGTGGCAGCAGCCTCAGGGAATGAACGGGCGCCGAAGACTAGTTCCAGGGCACATGCGCGGGATTACGGCCATCAGGACAATAACATCGGCGCTGAAAGGAGTGAATAAATTGTAAGGGGCGGTGCTGGGCTCCAACGGCCAGCCCCTTTGGGCTCCTTAGGTAATTTACATATGAATAAAAGCAATTTTTTACAGAAACACAGCACACATGACACATAGGGGGGCGGGGCTTTCCATGTGCCCCAGGCCTCCCTGTGCCGCAGGCCCCATAGCAGTGGCGTGGTCTGCCTATATTGGCGGTACGCCACTGGGTACAGGGCTGGTTCTGCTTCTGTTGGAAAGAGATTGTCATGTACTGTGTAATGTCTGACTTTCATTTCTTACATCAATCGTGGGACACACCCTTTATACTGGTCATCAATATCAGATTTGTGGGGGCACTGATCAGCTGTATGAGGAGACGGCACTCGTAGTGCACACGCGCTGTCACCCTTCTCTCTTTCTGTCAGCTGCTGTGGTCATTTGTCTTTGTCATAGACAGCAGTAGCGAACAGGAAGAGAGACGGGCGACGGTCTGGCGTGCCGTCTCCTCATACAGCTGACCAGCAGGGGTACTGGGTGTTGGACCCCCGCCGATATGATATTGATGCCCTTTTTGGGCATAAGTCATCAATATTAAAAGCCCAGATAACCCCTTTAAAGATATACTCCTTTATTATTGAATTTTAAGCTACGTACAATATAGGAACTATCCCATTAGAACAACCCCTCTCTTTCTGTTTTACAAGTTATTTTACAGAGTGGCATATTAAAAATAACTGTGAGTCCCTTGAAGTGCCCCTTGAATATTCATAAAGCATCCACAAATATGTGCTTTCTAATATATATTGTAGAATGAATACAAGTTTGGGTAAGATTAAGCAAAAATCGCAGAGAAAAGATTAAAAAAAATAAAAACATCCTGCACAATATGATAAATACATATGCTGATGTGCATGGCTACATTTATGAAAAGAAAATCACAGAAAACAAATAGTTCCAAGCATTATATATGGACTAAGCCCTCATTCTGATATAATAAAATCTGAGACTCTCAGCCAATATATTTTGTTAAAAACACATCTGTGCCCACCTACCAGCGCCAAGGTGATCTCAGTCAGGCAGGTCCTACGCTAAACCTACCTATGTCATTGGACATCTATGTTCAGGAAAGCAGGCCCTGCACATATTGTGTGCTGCTCTTAGTTATCTCTATGTGCATTCGGTAACTGATGAGGGGAGGAGCACGTACACCTACAGTATATGTACCACCTAATCAAGGTCAAAAGTGCACAAGAATGCTACTCCCAAGTTAATAGGAGCGCATTCACACTTGAAGGTGCCACTCCCTCAAGTCTTTACTTCAAACTAAGCAAAAATCACAGGGAAAAGATGCAAGATTAGTGGGAACTCTGATTTAAAGGAACACTCCAGGAAATACTAATATGCTGTGCTATGCTTAATGCAGTGAATTCATTATCTGTGTCCTTTGCATCCCCTCATGCCCTGCACTAGGCATAACATGTTAGTTTTGCCCGGAGTGTTCTTTTAAAGGAACATTCCTATCTTGGTGCTAGGATAGGCCATCTCTTTATGATCTGTGATGGTCTGACCTCGAGCACCACCCCCTCACTAATCGCTAATCGTGAGAATAATGCTAGTTTAGCACTGAACCCCCTTCGCTGATTTTCCTTGCGCATATCCTAGCTGTATTCCAACATTTTACAAGATGGGAATAACTGTTTCATGAACTTTTCCTTTACAGTTATACATGCCTCAGCTATTCTGCAGGTGCACAAGTGATGACATTGGTAGAGACTAAACTATAAATTTGTGAATGTTATCAATGACTATTGCATTTTCCAAGTACAGGCAGCATTCAGGAGACTGGAATATGCAACAGTGGGTTCTTTATTCAAACTGCCATAATAGTAGATAAGGCAGTCAAGGCAGTTTCAGGCATACTGACCTTCTTCAGGCAAGGTGTGTGGCGTGTTTTGAGGAGGCAGGTGCTGTCATTGACTTATCTTAGAAATTCTGCATCAACCACAGTATCCGTTACTACTGCAAATACTAAAACGTTTTGAAAATAGTCAGCTATTTCTGATAATGCTATGGAATCTGTCCACACACTTGCATTCAGTGTCTCAATTCTGGCTTGAGACAGTGGCCATTATTTCCATCTAGATAAAATTGCTTTAGATATAAACCATGCATAGCAGCAGCTTTGGATAAATCTTGGCCACTGAGTCCTTGTGGTATAAGCTTTGCTTAATGATATATTTAAAGATATCAGTGACTTTCTCATTACAATTATTTAATGGAAGAGGCTTAGAAGATCACATCGAAGGTTGGCGAATAAAATGACATCACACTGTCTATCGAGATTCATGATATAACCCAGCATATATAACTCATGTCAGCACTATATCTACTCTGTTAATTAACTAAAATGATTTCCCCACCTTTTATCATCATACAATAGCAGTGAAGGTGCTCTCGCTGGCATTTTAATTTAAGTGTTATATTGAATTGGAGTTTAGGAAGAATGTTTCAGGTGGTTTTCAATATATCTATTGCCAAGTTCTGCATTCCTAAATCATAAGCTGGAAGCTGAGGGGGAGGTCATCATAATTAATTAGGGAGACAAAGGATTGGGAGTTTTTTGTCAATGATTGGGTTTTTGGTCTTAAATTCAATGCAATTGGTTCATACGTGAATGTTCAAATAGAATTTTACAGCCTCTAACTTGCGTATGGTATTAAATCGAAAATGTAACCTAGAAATAATAAGTAACATTATATGAGTTTATAACCTGTTGAATTAATTTATATAGTCCATTATAATAAAAAAAGTTTAACAAACCTGTAAAAACAAACTAAACCATATCAGCTTAATTTGATAATGAAAAAAACTATAATTATTTCATAATACAGAAAATCTAGCGGTGACACCATCAAAGGATCATCATCTACTAGGATCATTTTAGGACATCAGGCACATCCTCTGCTGCTTGTTGTGAATCCCTTCATTCCCCATTGCAGAGAACATAGGCTGCTGTGAGAACACAGTGTGGTCTCACGAGTAGAGATGATTGAATTTCCCAAAATTCATTTTGAGTCCAATTAGGTCAACTTGGCCATTTTTTTTTCAACTTGGCCTTAGATTCAATTAAGTCCGAAATATATTCAACCTGAATCGAAAATGCTCTAATTGACCAAAAAACTCCTAGGACTGTATCTAACACTTTTCAAGCACTTTAGTGCCAAAACAGTATTAGTAATGTCAAAGTGACAGTGACATATGAAGATACAGTATGGATAAACAGATGGAAACCGGTGGTAATGAACAGTTCGTTTAAAAACAAACTGCACTATCAAATTACTTTCATTAAAAAAAAGTCCAAAAATGATCCCTTTTTGGTGATAGATCTCTTCTTCTCTGTCTTCTGAACTGTACAATGGTGGCGACCATTTTGAGTGATTCGTCCAGGATGAGCCACAAAAGTTTTGGAATTGCCAAAATTAAAATCTTTTTGGAAATACGTAACAAATTTCACTGGTAAATCAATTCACTCATCTCTATTTGTGAGTTTTTCATAAGAGTACACTGCACTGATTGGACAGGATCAGAACATTGAAGATTATTCTTTCTTGAACCCTTAGCATGAGGGATCACCCTCTGGCTACAAACAGCTGAAACTACATGACCAGCTAAATCAGAAATGGGATGGGAGGGGATGACTGAAAAAAAAATACTGTGGATTACTCACGGGAGTAAGATAGATTAAAATGTTTAGCAAGTGACAGGTCTTCCTTAAGGTGACCTTACTGGTCATTTCCTTGATCTATTGCATTATACAGTGGTCCCTCAACTGCTTCTAATAAAGTTTTCCCAAGCTTTTGAAAGGCCAAATCTGCCAAGCTATGCATGTTGCTGCCCCGCTTGCCTCTATTACTGTACCTCCTGTGTGGCTTGGTTATACTTCACAATAGTATCATAATTATTATCACATAGATAGCTCGCCTGAAAAGAATTCATGCCCTCAAAAAAGTAATAACGCTCCATATGCCCTTTGCAAATTAACAATATTCTCCAGAAAGTAATACTACACCTTTTTTCCCTGTGGACCACAAGAACGCCCCTGAATGCCCCTTTGAGGGTTATAATGCCCCCTAAAAAGTAATAATGCTATAGGGTACTGTTCTAAGGTAATAATGTCCCTTATTGTGCCTAATAAAGTAAATAAGTAATAATGCCCAACATACAATTTTCAACTTTGTATACCTTCCGCCAAGAAAAAAATAAACTTGTGCTCACCTCACCATGATCCCCCAATGAGCATTGCATCCAAATCTCTGCACAATTAATGTCCCGGTGCAGGTGGCACAATGTGGTGATGACATCATGCCACCTGCACTGGGATACTTACATCCTCAGCTTGGTCCCCACATACTGTATGCTGCAGGCTCAATGTGGCCTGTAGCCTACAAGATGGTAAATGATAAGGCAGTAAGCATATTACTCTGTTCTAACCACGGACCCCATCATGTGAGTGGAATTGTGGCCACAAGCCACCTGCACCCACCACTAGCTACACCTGCATATGCACAGCTTTGCCCGGTTCATGTGTCGTAAAGTCTTTCTGCAGAAAAAAAGAAATGAAGTTTACCGGAGTGACCATGGTGAAAATTAATCTATTGTAATACACAATAATATTTCACCGACATGAAGTACAAAGCATAATTTCCAAAAAGCATGCTCATTTTTGTTAATTTTTGTATTTTATTTTATTTCACCGATTTTTAAGTATTTTATATAATAACAATAGATCTAAAGATGTGCAGTAAATCAGCCTAAAGCGTAATAACAAGCAGAGCTTTTATTCTTATTTCCTGTACTCCCATCACCTTTCCAACCTTCCTTTGCCCTTCATCAGTCTTTGCTTGCCTTGTGCTCACTGATTTTCTTTCCCATCTATTTGACTCATTGGCTGTGTCAGGAGGTGGATTGAATCCACTCAGGACCACATACAGTCTGCACAGCAGCACATGGTAGTCGCATTGTGTTGTGGGACTCTGCGGTAGAAATGCACTGTTAATCTAATGCTACGGTTCATGGGTGCTCGCCGAGGCCGAACAAAATGAGAGGAACATTCCTGGGTGAAAAGTGTCCATTTAGCAAATTAACACAATAGTGACATGCCATATAGAGATCTCCAGCCAAGCTGGGTGCCACACAGGACTTAAAACAGCTGGATTTCTTCTGCATCCAATGCTTAAGAACCCTATCATCTACCAGTACATAATATACCCTGCTGACTGTAATGTGAATGTTGGGCCTATTGCTAAAATAACATACCAGGTACTTATTCTGTGTACTGTAAGAGCAACGACACTGCCTAAGATCTCTCCAATACCTCTAAACCTCTTTTCTGCCGAGCCTAATGAATTGTCAGAACTGTCACCGAGTGCCAAGGAATGACAAATGTGCATGATTTGCACTCGCTGCTGCTGTTGTTACATGGCGTGCACCTGATGTATGGAAGGGAAACTCTTTTATGCTGCTTTACATTGCAGATTTGAGGATCTAATTAGCATTGTTACATACAATAATCCCGTCTGATGGTTTTATTTTATAACAGAACTGCAATGATTTCCGCTTTACAATAGAAAACTTTAAAAACAACATGATTGAACATATAGAAATTGTCTAGTGACCAACAAAAAAAAGTCTTATTAAATCTGCTGAAGCATATTTATATTTTTTTGTTTGCGCAGAAATGTTTTTTTCCTTAAACTCTGCTCACAAGCAAGGGTGTAACACTACATGACATTCAGAGTTAGCATCCACACTGAGGCCCTCTGCCATATAACAAGACACCAGTAACATAAATAGCATATGCTAGGTGTGGGGACGAGAGATCAGTAAATCACTCAACATTCGATTTGGGTTCAATTCAGATTTAGGATGCAATTGATTATTACACAATTTTTTTTTTGTTTGCAAATGCTAAATCAAGTGGTCAGGGTGCTCATTGCTCTCCTACAGTATATCATAAGGCAGACAAGTATACTGCTAGTAGTGTACATACAGTACTCTAGATCACATTGGGGCCCCATACAGCAATCAAAATGTGCCAACCTTGTTGGTGTTCTTCATCCATTCTACTATTCTGGGACAGGGCAGCTGGTGTTTGTGGCTCTCTTCCCCACCCACATTTAATCCTATGTAGGAGAGAAGGGCAGCATGATCCTAAGGCCATGATTAAGCTAGTGGCCAGTGTGAAAACTGCAAGATTTTCGGATTTTTTTTTAATATTGGTAGCAACATGGAAAATAAAAATAACATTAAAAATTCTTTAAAATTATGTTTAACATAAAAAATTGATTTAAACAAAAGGTCATTTTCTGAGAACACATTCCCTTTAAACATACAGTACAGACCAAAAGTTTGGACACACCTTCTCATTCAAAGAGTTTTCTGTATTTTCATGACTATGAAAATTGTAGATTCACGCTGAAGGCATCAAAGCTATGAATTAACACATGTGGAATGATATACTTAACAAAAAAGTGTGAAACAACTGAAAATATGTCTTATATTCTAGGTTCTTCAAAGTAGCCACCTTTTGCTTTGATTACTGCTTTGCACACTCTTGGCATTATCTTGATGAGCTTCAAGAGGTAGTCACCTGAAATGGTGAAATGGTATTCCAACAGTCTTGAAGGAGTTCCCAGAGATGCTTAGCACTTGTTGGCCCTTTTGCCTTCACTCTGCGGTCCAGCTCACCCCAAACCATCTCGATTGGGTTCAGGTCTGGTGACTGTGGAGGCCAGGTCATTTGGCGTAGCACCCCATCACTCTCCTTCTTGGTCAAATAGCCCTTACACAGCCTGGAGGTGTGTTTGGGGTCATTGCCCTGTTGATAAATAAATGATGGTCCAAGTAAACGCAAACCGGATGGAATAGCATGCCGCTGCAAGATGCTGTGGTAGCCATGCTGGTTCAGTATGCCTTCAATTTTGAATAAATCCCCAACAGTGTCACCAGCAAAGCACCCCCACACCATCACACCTCCTCCTCCATGCTTCACGGTGGGAACCAGGCATGTAGAGTCCATCCGTTCACCTTTTCTGCGTCGCACAAAGACACGGTGGTTGGAACCGAAGATCTCAAATTTGGACTCCTCAGACCAAAGCACAGATTTCCACTGGTCTAATGTCCATTCCTTGTGTTTTTTTTAGCCCAAACAAGTCTCTTCTGCTTGTTGCCTGTCCTTAGCTGTGGTTTCCTAGCAGCTATTTTACCATGAAGGCCTGCTGCACACAGTCTGCTCTTAAGAGTTGTTGTAGAGATGTGTCTGCTGCTAGAACTCTGTGTGGCATTGACCTGGTCTCTAATCTGAGCTGCTGTTAACCTGTGATTTCTGAGGCTGGTGACTCGGATGAACTTATCCTCCGCAGCAGAGGTGACTCTTGGTCTTCCTTTCCTGGGGCGGTCCTCATGTGAGCCAGTTTCTTTGTAGCGCTTGATGGTTTTTGCGACTGCACTTGGGGACACTTTCAAAGTTTTCCCAATTTTTCAGACTGACTGACCTTCATTTCTCAAAGTAATGATGGCCACTCATTTTTCTTTACTTAGCTGCTTTTTTCTTGCCATAATACAAATTCTAACAGTCTATTCAGTAGGACTATCAGCTGTGTATCCACCTGACTTCTGCCCAACACAACTCATGGTCCCAACCCCATTAATAAGGCAAGAAATCCCACTTATTAAACCTAACAGGGCACACCTGTGAAGTGAAAACTATTTCAGGTGACTACCTCTTGAAGCTCATCAAGAGAATGCCAAGAGTGTGCAAAGCAGTAATCAAAGCAAAAGGTGGCTACTTTGAAGAACCTAGAATATAAGACATATTTTCAATTGTTTCACACTTTTTTGTTAAAGGGTTTCTGTCACCAGTTTTGGGCATATAAAACAGGATGACATTTGCAATGTGCAAATGTCACCTGATGCCCAAACTGGTGATAATTTTTTTACTGGTGCCCCCGTTTTTGAAATAAATCATCTTTTGTTGTATGCAAATGAAGCTTACTAGGTGCAAGGGGCGGTTACCTCGCACCTAGTAAGCTCCGTTTGCCCACCCGCGGTCACGCCTACCTTCACTTGATTGACAGGGCCAGGCAGCTTGTTGGATCCTCTGCCGGCCCTGTGCTCCATTCAAATCCCGCGCCTGCGCCCTGCGGAATAAAAGCGGCGCAGGCGCAGTGAGCGGCGCTGGCCGCCAGGCTCCCGGCTACCTCACTGCGCCTGCGCCGATGACGTCATGTGTACTCTGCCGTCATCGGCGCAGGCGCAGTGAGGTAGCCGGGAGCCCGGCGGCCAGCGCCGCTCACTGCGCCTGCGCCGCTTTTATTCCGCAGGGCGCAGGCGCGGGATTTGAATGGAGCACAGGGCCGGCAGAGGATCCAACAAGCTGCCTGGCCCTGTCAATCAAGTGAAGGTAGGCGTGACCGCGGGTGGGCAAACGGAGCTTACTAGGTGCGAGGTAACCGCCCCTTGCACCTAGTAAGCTTCATTTGCATACAACAAAAGATGATTTATTTCAAAAACGGGGGCACCAGTAAAAAAATTATCACCAGTTTGGGCATCAGGTGACATTTGCACATTGCAAATGTCATCCTGTTTTATATGCCCAAAACTGGTGACAGAAACCCTTTAAGTATATAATTCCACATGTGTTAATTCATAGTTTTGAAAATACAGAAAACTCTTTGAATGAGAAGGTGTGTCCTAACTTTTGGTCTGCACTGTACCTTCTTGACTTTATTATTGGTTATAAAATATACTCAATGCTTTGAAACATTGGGATTTTTATTGCATGTGCCACCATAGAGATACTAGATGCAAATAATAAAAAATAATGATTAAAAAAAAAGTATTAAAACTGAATAAATAAGATCGAAATATAAATCCCATGAAAGCAGTACAGAGTAATCAATTCTCTACTCTTCTATCTGCAGGAAAGTTTTTCCTTACAGTTAGAACTGACACATGGTGTACCCAAACTTATAAATAAAGTTTATTAAAACCTACCGTAAATGCCATAACATTATTTTTTCTAATATTGGAGCCACGAGGTGGCCAAGTGTGTGAGCTAATCCAAGAATACATACAGTATGAGGTGGCCGGGGGCAGGAGCTAAGACTAAAATACATAATGAACTGGCCTCTATGGCCTCTATGCACACTCACTACCATTATTCCTGGCCACCAGAAAGGCCAATATTTCTCTGCTAGTGCACAAGTATGGCCACCACAGGTGCATTGCAGTGGTGGCCATAACCCCTTAAGACAATCAGGAGCTAAAAGGAGGTATTATGAAAGAAAATGAGGAAGAGAAACAAATTAACTCAAAAAAAAGATTCAGAGTAAGGGCTCATGCACACGGCCGGTAGCGGCCCGTGGCCATGTGCAGACCACATTACGGATCACGGACTCATTCACTTCAATGGGTCCGCAATCACGGAGATGCGGAGCGGGGACACGGATCGGAACACCACAGAAGCACTACGATGTGCTTACGTGGTGTTTCTGGCCGTGCCTCCACATCGCAAAAAAGTAGCGCATGCACTTTTTTGCGGTGCGGGCCGTCAAATGAATGGGTCCGCGATCCGAATGCAAGTGTCAGTCCCCATTCGTTGAGGCCCACAAATTAAGGACCACAGCACAGGCACTGAATGCACACATTCGTGTGCATGAGCCCTAAGAGGGTATAGTAGTAGATATATTTTAATTAGTTGCAGTCTACCGCCTGTTGTTAGGCAAGATCCATGCCTAGAGTTGAGTGAATCGAAGCTAAACGAATTGACTTCGATACAAAACTCAGGTAAAATTCAATTCGCCATGAAGCCGAATTTCCTGGTGCTTTCTAGTATCAAACCAACTTTCCTTGAAATGGCAGTAAAAACACAACAATTACATACTTGCCTCATCCGTTGAACACAGAATCTGAAGGGTTCAATGATAGGGGTGGTGCAATTGCTGTTCTCCATCATTGCGCCCGCTACATACAATGGAATGTGATTCAGTACAAATCAAATTTTTTTGTGAACTTCGGTGAAGCAGGCAAATCAAATTTTTCATAACTTTGCTCATCTCTAATGCCTACAAAAAAGAGAAAAAAATGAAAAAAGAGCTCAAAACATACTCCCATAAAAATGTGTACTTTATTTAGAATCAAAATTAAAATCAGTAACAAATGTTTCCCACAATAATACCTAAAAGCAGAATGCAATGAAAAAATGAGCAAAGAAACTGATTCAGGGATGACAAAGTGACTGGCAAATAACAGCACAGTAAATATGTAAAGCTAACTGCTAGCTAAGAGCAGTAATACCAGTACTACCTATGCAATTATTTGAATGCACAGACAGAGCCCAAAAACAGTGGTGAATGTGGTCAAGGTATGCACCAGGTACAAAGCATGAAAAATACTGTTTGGCCCCTGGATATATGAAAGGAATGGCTGGAACCAAAAAGTACATTGAATTGATGGGTCTTAATTGAAGCTAAAATCTCCTAAATATGCCTGCTATAACCCCTGCATAACAAATAAAACACCAGCCAAAAATAGTAGTAGGAAACAGTGGTACCAAATTGTTGATATTATACAAAGACACTGGGAAATTCTTCAAACAGACAAAATTTAAAAAGGACAATCAGAACGATCATTTGTCCTAGTACACAGTCATTACATACATGAGGTCAAGAACTCCTTTGGGGGAAGTGTTCCAAGAGTTGGCAGCTTCCAGTATGGATCATGTAACGCATGCAGTAATGTGGAAGACGCAGAGGGAAAATGCATTTAGAAATCAAACATTATATTTCCTGCATTTCAACAGGGGTCATTTACTATGCATATTGTCCGTGTAAAAAGATATATACACTGTGTGCAGAATTATTAGGCAAATGAGTATTTTGATCACATCATCCTTTTTTGGGATGTTGTCCTACTCCATGCTGTATAGGCTTGAAAGCTAACTACCAATTAAGTAAATCAGGTGATGTGCATCTCTGTAATGAGGAGGGGTGTGGTCTAATGACATCAACACCCTATATAAGGTGTGCTTAATTAGGCAACTTCCTTTCCTTTGGCAAAATGGGTCAGAAGAGAGATTTGACGGACTCTGAAAAGTAAAAAATTGTGAGATGTCTTGCAGAGGGATTCAGCAGTCTTGAAATTGCCAAACTTTTGAAGCGTGATCAACGAACAATCAAGCGTTTCATGGCAAATAGCCAACAGGGTCGCAAGAAGCGTGTTGAAAAAAAAAGGCGCAAAATAACTGCCCATGAATTGAGGAAAATCAAGTGTGAAGCTGCCAAGATGCCATTTGCCACCAGTTTTGCCATATTTCAGAGCTGCAACGTTACTGGAGTTTCAAAAAGCACAAGGTGTGCGATACTCAGGGACATGGCCAAGGTAAGGAAGGCTGAAAAACGACCACCTTTGAACAAGAAACATAATATAAAACGTCAAGACTGGGCCAAGAAATATCTTAAGACTGATTTTTCTAAGGTTTTATGGACTGATGAAATGAGAGTGACTCTTGATGGGCCAGATGGATCGGCCCCGGGGCTGGATCAGTAAAGGGCAGAGAGCTCCACTCCGACTCAGACGCCAGCAAGGCGGAGGTGGAGTACTGGTATGGGCTGGTATCATCAAAGATGAACTTGTGGGACCTTTTCGGGTTGAGGATGGAGTGAAGCTCAACTCCCAGACCTACTGCCAGTTTCTGGAAGACACCTTCTTCAAGCAGTGGTACAGGAAGAAGTCGGTATCGTTCAAGAAAAACATGATTTTCATGCAGGACAATGCTCGATCACATGTATCCAAATACTCCACAGCATGGCTGGCCAGTAAAGGTCTAAAAGAAGAAAAAATAGTGACATGGCCCCCTTGTTCACCTGATCTGAACCCCATAGAGAACCTGTGGTCCCTCATAAAATGTGAGATCTACAGGGAGGGAAAACAGTGTCTGGGAGGCTGTGGTGGCTGCTGCACGCAATGTTGATCGTAAACAGATCAAGCAACTGACAGAATCTATGGATGGAAGGCTTTTGAGTGTCATCGTAAAGAAAGGTGGCTATATTGGTCACCGAATTTTTTTTGTTTTTGTTTTTGAATGTCAGAAATGTTTATTTCTAAATTTTGTGTTGTTATATTGGTTTACCTGGTGAAAATAAACAAGTGAGATGGGTATATATTTGGTTTTTATTAAGTTGCCTAATAATTCTGCACAGTAATAGTTACCTGCACAAACAGATATCCTCCTAAGATAGCCAAATCTAAAAAAAAAACACTCCAACTTCCAAAAATATTAAGCTTTGATATTTATGAGTCTTTTGGGTTGATTGAGAATATAGTTGTTTTTGTCCTCCTCTCGGCTGCTGGCTGGGACTTGTAGTGCAGCTACCGCCATCTTGGCTGCACACTGTGCACTGGTGGCAGAAAGGGGACAGCACATGGTCCACACAGACCCCAATGAAATTGCCCAAAGTCCTCTCAGTACTCATTTTTGCTGCTGCTGTACCTTGGCTTGCTGGGATCTGTAGTGCAGTCTAGGGAATACGTTTTGTCACTCAGTTATATAAACTACAGTCCAGTGAACAATTGTGAGGTGTGCGATACACTAGCCGCAGTCTAGAGAATATGTTTTTTTTTCACTCAATTATATAAACTACAGTCCAGTGAACAATTGTGAGGTGTGTGATACACTAGCCGCAGTCTAGAGAATAATTTTTTTCACTCAATTATATAAACTACAGTCCAGTGAACAATTGTGAGGTGTGCGATACACTAGCCGCAGTCTAGAGAATAATTTTTTTCACTCAATTATATAAACTACAGTCCAGTGAACAATTGTGAGGTGTGCAATACACTTACCGCAGTCTAGAGAATAATTTTTTTCACTCAATTATATAAACTACAGTCCAGTGAACAATTGTGAGGTATGCAATACACTTGCCGCAGTCTAGAGAATAATTTTTTTCACTCAGTTATATAAACTACAGTCCAGTGAACAATTGTGAGGTGTGCGATACACTAGCCGCAGTCTAGAGAATAATTTTTTCAATCAATTATATAAACTACAGTCCAGTGAACAATTGTGAGGTGTGCGATACACTTGCCACAGTCTAGAGAATAATTTTTTTCACTCAGTTATATAAACTACAGTCCAGTGAACAATTGTGAGGTGTGCGATACACTAGCTGCAGTCTAGAGAATACGTTTTTATTCTCAGTTATATAAACTACAGTCCAGTGCAAAATTGAGTGGTTTGCGGTGCAATAGCTGGAGTCTAAAGACTACATTTTTTTGCCTCAGATAGTAATTCTACTGTCTACTGAATACGGTTTTGGCCTCAGATATTAACTCGACAGTTTGGTGAATATACAAAATGTTGAACCCAAGGGCTAAGGGTCGAGGACGAGGGCGTTAGCGTTCAAGTAGTGTAGGGGGCAGAGGCCGTGGTCCTGGGCAGGGTGACACTGTACATGCTGATGAGGGAGCAGTGGAACGCCGCAGAGTTTCACTCCCTAGCTTCATCTCGCAACTTACTGGGTCACGTGGTACACCACTACTGAAACCACAACAGTGCGACCAGGTGATGACATGGATAGCGGACAATGCGTCCAGTAATTTATCCACCACCCAGTCTTCCATGCAGTCCACCCACGATAGCCAAGGGAGTAGACCTCTGTCTCCTCCAGCTCAACCTCCTTCCCCCCAGCCTACCCCCTCCCACGGAAAGTATGGATTCAGATCAGGCATACTCACAGGAACTTTTTTCAGGACCCTACCCAGAGACACAAACCACTGCTCAAGAGCAACCCGAGCAGTTGCTCTGTCCCGATGCCCAAAATTTAGAACTTTCGCAGTCTGTGGGTGATGAGAGTGTGGAATTAGTGCAAGTAGTGCGTGAAGAGGTGTCGGATGATGATGATGATGATAAGACACGGTTGTCAGACAGTGACGTTGTTGTCAGGGCAGTAAGTTCGAGGGGGGAGCAGAGTGAGGAATTGGAGGAAGAGCTGGTGGATGATGAGGTGCAGTGGCGTAGCTAGAACTGACTGGGCCCCACAGCAAATTTTTGTACGGGCCCCCCCCATGACCCTCCTGGCATCGCATTTGTTCATATGTAACAGTGGGTTCACATCACGTTTTTCCTATCTGTTTGAAGTATACATAGATAAAAAAGGTATCATATACAAATATGCAGCTCACCACGTTTTTGTATCCTGCAGAGTCCAGTAAAAGAAATGCATACGTTAACGTATATGTTTTTTTTCAATGGAACTGTATGGCGAACGGACGCCACTGTGTAGATCAGTCTGAGGCATCTGTTAATGTATACATTAGGCTCAATTCACACGTCCTGTTTTTTCTTTCCTGATTCAATCCTGATTTTTTCAGGACCCATTGAAATAAATGGATCCAGATCAGGATCAGGATCGAATCAGGAAAGAAAAACAGGACGTGTGAAAGGAGCCTTAAACTGATGGCAAAAATGTGATGTGAACCCAGCCGTAGTGCCAGAATAAGTACCAGTACACAGCGGACAAGAATAGGCATATAGAATGTGACGGGCCGTGTGTTACGCAAATTGTGGGAACACACACTGGTCGGCATCCGTGGTATTGCAGATCCACATTTTTGCGGATCCGCAATACCATGGCCGTCTGAACGGCCTCTTACTGGGTAACACTTCCATACAGTGACTGGATAGTACTGTCATACATGGACTGGCTAACGCCGCCATACACTAGATAACACCTAGGGTATAAAAGGGCACATTACAGGGAATGACTAGGGGCACTGTACAAGGTATGTTAAGAGGGCACAATGCAGGGTATAATGGAGCAGAGTACGGGGTGGGGGGGGCAGTCACATGACCCTGAGACATTAGAAGGACACCACCATAATGAGAGGCAGAGGAGTGAGACAGGGGCCAGGGCTCTGGATGGACAGGGTGGGCATAGCAAGTAGGTGGAAGGGGCTCTGAGGGGGATTTATACAAGAAGTAGGGGCTGGAGGTCTGTGCAGGGCAGCAATAGGAGAAAGGAAGGTGGAACAGGAGCTCTCCATACATGATGGAGGAAAGGAGACAGCAGGGGCTTCATGACGATGAGATAAAAGAAGGACAGGATATGGGGGAGGGGGGGTGCAGGTGTTATGGAGGCAGACTGCTTTATGAAGCAGTAAAACAACAATAGCATGAAGCTGCTGGTCTACTACAGCACCCAGCAGCAGCTGGAAGACTTCTCTGACATTCTCCCTCCTGCACACAGCAGACTCACTCACCCACTGTCTGCATCTCTTCAGACTTCTCTAGCCCTGCCGTCTCTCTCTTCCTCCAGCAGCACGTCCTGTGTAGAGGGGGCGTGTCTAAGGCTGGTAAGCCAGGTCCTGCTCTGCTGGAGTGAAGAGGGGGCGTGTCTAAAGCTCGCAGCACAGGAGCTTGTAAGAAGGATAGTGGCAGCCGGCCTCTGTGGCTGTATCCTGCTACTGCTCCCGGGCCCCTTCTGCCCTCGGGCCCCGAAGCAGTGGCTTCCCCTGCTTCCCCGATAGCTACGCCCCTGATGAGGTGACTGACCCGAGCTGGGTTGGTAATCCAACTCAAGACAGTGTTTCTGAGGGGGAGGCAAGTGCAGCACCAGAACAGGTTAGAAGAGGCAGTGGGGTGGCAAGAGGGAGAAGCAGGACCAGAGCAGGTAGATCAGCAACTGTTTCATGGAGTCAAGCTCCCGTGCCGAGGCCTAGATGTTCGCAAGTCTGGAGGTTTTTTAAAGAAAGTGAGGATGACCGACGGACTGTGGTGTGCAACCTGTGCCACACCAGGATCAGCAGGGGAGCCACCACTACCAGCCTAACCACTACCAGCATGCGCAGGCATATGAGTGCTAAACACCCGACTCAGTGGAACCAAGGCCGTTCACCGCCTGCGGGTCAAACCACTGCCCCTTCCCCTGTATCACACCTAACCACGGACACGTGGACAAGTGCTGCCGGGCAGGCACACTATATCTCACTGACGGCAAATTGGGTTTACTTGGTGGAGGCTGGGACCGAGTCTGACCCTGGGGCTGCTCATGTACTGCCCACACCGAGGATTGCGGGGCCTACCTCGGTCACGGTTTCTCAGATGTACTATGCCTCTTCCTCCAACCCCTTCTCCTCCTCCGAATTACCATCCGTGGGCACGGCGCCTTCAGTCGGTAGCTCTAGGCGCAGCAGCAGTGCCGTGGGTAAGCGCCAGCAGGCGGTGCTCAAACTGCTGAGCTTAGGTGACAAAAGGCACACCGCCCAAGAGCTGTTACAGGGCATCACGGCGCAGACCGATCTGTGGCTGGCATGGCTGAACCTCAAGCCAGGCATGGTTGTGTGTGACAACGGGCTTAACCTGGTGGCAGCTCTGTAACTCGGCAGACTGACACATGTGCCATGCCTGGCCCACGTGTTCAATCTCATAGTTCAGCGGTTCCTCAAGACATAGCCCAGTTTGTCAGATTTGCTCACTAAGGTGCGCCGCATCTGTGCGCATTTCCGCAAGTCAAGCACAGATGCTGCCACTCTCAGGGCAGCGCAGTGGCGCCTACAACTGCCAGCTCACCGACTGTTGTGCGACTTGCCCACGAGATGGAATTCGACATTAAACATGTTATCCAGAGTTTACCAGCAGCGCAGAGCGATTGTAGACTGCCAGATGTAAACTTCCACCACAACTGGTAGTCAGGTCAGTCAGCTTCCTCAAGTCTACAATGAGGAGTGGACATGGATGTCTGATATCTGTCAGGTGTTGACCAACTTTGAGGAGTCAACACAGATGGTCAGCGGCGATGCCGCCATTATCAGCCTCACCATCCCGTTGCTTTGCCTGTTGAAAAACTCACTGCTCAGCATGAAGTCAGAAGCTTTGCGCTTGTCACAGGAGATGGGAGAAGAATATACGTCGCTTGATAGCCAGAGCACCCTCCGGTCTGTTTCTCAGCGCGTATTGGAGGAGGGGGATAAGGATGAGGAGGAAGAGGAAGAGGAGGAGAATATTGGCGAGACAGAAGAGGGTACCAATGCTCAGTCCTTCTTAACTCTTGAGCATGTATGGGCTGAAGAGGAGGAGGAGGAAATGGAGAGTCAGGCCAGTGAGGAGAGGGAATTCTTGCGTGTTGGGACTCTGGCGCACATGGCAGACTTCATGTTAGGCTGCCTATCCCGTGACCCTCGCGTTAGAAGCATTTTTTCAAACACCGATTACTGGGTGTTCACTCTCCTGGACCCACGGTACAAGCTGAACCTTTCCACTCTCATCACTGTAGAGGAAAGGAGTATGAGAGTGAATCAATATCAACAGGCCCTGGTGCACAAGCTGAAACAATCCTTCCCATCTGACACCGCTAGCGGCAGAGGGCGTGGTTCTGTGGGCCAAGTAGCGGGGGAGAGGAGGCGAGCAGGCAGCTTGTCCAGCACTGGCAGGGGAACGCGCTCCAAGGCCTTTGCCAGTTTTATGTCACCCCAGCAAGACACTGTCACCTGTCCCCAGTCTAGGCAGAGTAGGGGGGAGCTGTACAGAAAGATGGTGAGGGAGTACCTAGCTGACCATACCAACGTCCTGCGTGATCACTCTGCTCCATACAACTACTGACACGTGGCCTGAACTGGCGCTGTACGCCTTGGAGGTGCTGGCCTGCCCTGCCACTAGCGTGTTGTCAGAGCGGGTATTCAGTGCAGCTGGTGGCGTCATCACCGATAAGCGTACACGCTTGTCAACTGTCAGCGCTGACAGGCTGACGCTTATTAAAATGAATAAAGCCTGGATTTCACCGGAATTCAAATTTCCTCCAGGGGAAAGCAACTAAAGAATAAGATTCCTTATGTATCCGATTCCTCTCCTCTCCTCTACTCCTCCTCCTTCTCTTCATTGCCAAAAGCTGACCCAAAAGGGAATTTTTTAGAGGGCCAACTGGCACTCTTTTAAGACAATGTTTCCGGAGGGTCACCTACAGGCCCTCTCTCCAAACCATTTTTCAGTCACAGCCATACAGGGCCACGATAAATTTTTATGTGCTTCGCCTGCTCCCGCACTGTAACTCGGTCACTCTGTAGTCACAGCCATACAGGGCCACGATAAATTTTTATGTGCTTCGCCTGCTCCTGCACTGTAACTCGGTCACTCTGTAGTCACAGCCATACAGGGTCACTCTAAATTTTTATGTGCTTCGCCTGCTCCTGCACTGTAACTCGGTCACTCTGTAGTCACAGCCATACAGGGCCACGATAAATTTTTATGTGCTTCGCCTGCTCCTGCACTGTAACTCGGTCACTCTGTAGTCACAGCCATACAGGGCTTCGATTAATTTTTATGTGCTTCGCCTGCTCCCGCACTGTAACTCGGTCACTCTGTAGTCACAGACATACAGGGCCTCGATAAATTTTTAAGTGCTTCGCCTGCTCCCGCACTGTAACTCGGTCACTCTGTAGTCACAGCCATACAGGGTCACGCTAAATTTTTATGTGCTTCGCCTGCTCCTGCACTGTAACTCGGTCACTCTATAGTCACAGCCATACAGGGCCACGATAAATTTTTATGTGCTTCGCCTGCTCCTGCACTGTAACTCGGTCACTCTGTAGTCACAGCCATACAGGGCCTCGATAAATTTTTATGTGCTTCGCCTGCTCCTGCACTGTAACTCGGTCACTCTGTAGTCAAAGCCATACAGGGTCACGCTAAATTTTTATGTGCTTCGCCTGCTCCCGCACTGTAACTCGGTCACTCTGTAGTCACAGCCATACAGGGTCACGCTAAATTTTTATGTGCTTCGCCTGCTCCCGCACTGTAACTCGGTCACTCTGTTGTCACAGCCATACAGGGCCACGTTAAATTTTTATGTGCTTTGCCTGCTCCCGCAACTGTAACTCAGTCACTCTGTAGTACACAGCCATACAGGGCCACAATAAATTTTTATGTGCTTCGCCTGCTCCCGCACTGTAACTCGGTCACTTATAGTCACAGCCATACAGGGCCTCGATAAATTTTTATGTGCTTCGCCTGCTCCTGCACTTTAACTTGTCACTTCTGTTGTCACAGCCATACAGGGCCACGATAAATTTTTATGTGCTTCGCCTGCTCCCGTACTGTAACTCGGTCACTCTGTAGTCACAGCCGTACAGGGCCACAATAAATTTATGTGTTCCCTGCTCCTGCACTGTAACTCGGTCACTCTGTAGTCACAGCCATACAGGGCCTGGATAAATTTTATGTGCTCGCTGTATTCCCGCACTGTAACTCGGTCACTCTGTAGTCACAGCCATACAGGGCCACAATAAATTTTATGTTGCTTCGCCTGCTCCCGCACTGTAACTCGTCACTCTGTTAGTCACAGCCATACAGGGCCACGATAAATTTTATGTGCTTCGCCTGCTCCTGCACTGTAACTCGGTCACTGTGTCACGCCATACAGGGTCACGCAAATTTTTTATGTGACGGCCTGCTCCTGCACTGAACCGGTCACCTCTGTAGTCACAGCATACAGCGCCACAATAAATTTGTATGTGCTTCGCCTCTCCCGCACTGTAACTCGGTCACTCTGTTGTCACAGCCATACAGGGCCACGATAAATTTTTTGTGCTTCGCCTGCTCCTGCACTGTAACTCGGTCACTCTGTAGTCACAGCCATACAGGGTCCATACCTCCCAACTTTGAAGATTTGCAAAGAGGGACAATGTGTACGGTGCACATCACGGCAGTTTTTTTTTTACTAGGCACGCCTCTAACTCCGCCCCAAGGCATAATTACTGGAGCCCCCTGCGGCAATTTTTCTTGCGTTTCAATGTCCATATAAATATTAGTACATAAATCATCAGATTATAGATATTTTAAGGTACAAATTGCACCAAAATAATAGTTCTGGTTAATATACAGGTAGAAACCATACAAACACTTAAGTAAGGAGCAATTTAGTAAATTATTATGCCACAGTTTATGCATTAATTCCCCAGGTCAAAAAGAGGGACATTTAATGATAAAGAGGGACTTGGGTCAAAAAGAGGACTGTCCCTCCAAAAGAGGGACACTTGGGAGGTTGGGGTCACGCTAAATTTTTATGTGCTTCGCCTGCTCCTGCACTGTAACTCTCACTCTGTTGTCACAGCCATACAGGGCCACAATAAATTTTTTATGTGCTCGCCTGCTCCGCACTGTAACTCGGTCACTCTGTAGTCACAGCCATACAGGGCCACAAAATTTTTATGTGCTTCGCCTGCTCCCGCACTGTAACTCGGTCACTCTGTAGTCACAGCCATACAGCGGCCTCGATAAATTTTAGCTTCGCCTGCTCCCGCACTGTAACTCGGTCACTCTGTAGTCACAGCCATACAGGGTCACGCTAAATTTTTAGTGCTTCGCCTGCTCCTGACTTAACTCGGTCACTTGTGTCCAGCCATACAGGGCCACGATAAATTTTTATGTGCTTCG
>ONZH01011725.1:0-52920 GCA_900303285.1 Rhinella marina | reverse complement strand
TATTGGAGGAGGAGGAGGAAGAGAAGGAGACTGTTGGCGAGACTGAAGAGGGTACCTATGCTCATTCCTTCTTATCTATTGAGCTTGTATGGGCTGAAGAGGAGGAGTTGGAGGAGGAGGAAATGGAGAGTCAGCCTATTGAGGAAAGGGAATTCTTGCGTGTTGGGACTCTTGCGCACATGGCTGACTTCATGTTAGGCTGCCTTTCCCCTGACCCTCGCATTTCCCCTGACCCTATGCATTTGGAGACCTACCGGTACCAGGAGAGGTGGAACAGAGTTGGCTCAGCATTATATGGAACCTGCATTCCTTGAGCGTTATGGAGTTTTAGGTTCCCGTCTTAAAGAGATCGCCTTGATGTATGGCAGACGGGCACAGATAATTTTTGTACAAAATTATCTGCCAAGAATCTCACATTTACAATGTAGCGCTAGCATCGTGTGGATGGTAAGTATGGCAGTATTATATGTACTCAATTTATTGTCTGTGTTCGCGGAGTGCTGTTGCATTTTTTATGTTTTACCATTCTATTTTGCAGCCACACCTATGTGACGTGCACCTGCATACTTGGATGTGCCGACTGACCCCCAGTTTTTCAAGGCATTGGTGGTGTCACCGCCATGCTGTGTCAGTGTAAAATTTTATGTGCTTCACCTGCTACCTGAGTGTAACTTGGTCACTCTGGGTTCACCGCCATGCTGTGTCAGGGTAAAATTTTATGTGCTTCACCTGCTGCCTGAGTGTAACTTGGTCACTCTAGGTTCACCGCCATGCTGTGTCAGTGTAAAATTTTATGTGCTTCACCTGCTACCTGAGTGTAACTTGGTCACTCTGGGTTCACCGCCATGCTGTGTCAGGGTAAAATTTTATGTGCTTCACCTGCTGCCTGAGTGTAACTTGGTCACTCTAGGTTCACCGCCATGCTGTGTCAGTGTAAAATTTTATGTGCTTCACCTGCTACCTGAGTGTAACTTGGTCACTCTGGGTTCACCGCCATGCTGTGTCAGGGTAAAATTTTATGTGCTTCACCTGCTGCCTGAGTGTAACTTGGTCACTCTAGGTTCACCGCCATGCTGTGTCAGTGTAAAATTTTGTGTGCTTCACCTGCTACCTGAGTGTAACTTGGTCACTCTGGGTTCACCGCCATGCTGTGTCAGTGTAAAATTTTATGTGCTTCACCTGCTACCTGAGTGTAACTTGGTCACTCTGGGTTCACCGCCATGCTGTGTCAGTGTAAAATTTTATGTGCTTCACCTGCTACCTCAACTAACTTGGTCACTTGTTGGTGTCAACACTAGAGTGCGACTACTATACCGCACACGACAGAATTGTTCACTGCACTGTAGTATATATAACTAAGAGAAAAAAACGTAGTCTTAAAATGGCGGCTATTGTACCGCAAACGACTACATTTTTCACTGAACTGTAGTACATATAACTGAGAGAAAATACGTATTTTATAGACTGACGCTGCTGTACAGCACACTACAGAATTGTTCACTGGACTGTAGTACATATAACTGAGAAAAAAACGTAGTCTTTAAATGGCGGCTATTTTACCGCAAACCACTCAATTTTTCACTGGACTGTAGTACATATAACTGAGAAAAAATACGTATTTCATAGACTGACGCTGCTGTACAGCACACTACAGAATTGTTCTCTGGACTGTAGTACATATAACTGAGAAAATACGTAGTCTTTAAATGGCGGCTATTGTACCGCATACCACTCCATTTTTCACTGGACTGTAGTACATATAACTGAGAAAAAACGTGGTCTTTAAATGGTGGCTATGCTACCACAAACCACTACATTTTTCACTGGACTGTAGTATATATAAATGAGAAAAAAACGTAGTCTTTAAATGGCGGCTATTGTACCGCAAAGCACTCCATTTTTCACTGGAGAGAAAATACGTACTTTATAGACTGACGCTACTGTACAGCACACTAAATAATTGTTCACTGCACTGTAGTATACATAACTGAGAGAAAAAACGTATTTCCTAGACTGACGCTACTGTACAGCACATAATTGTTCACTGGACTGGAGTACATATAACTGAGAAAAAACGTATTTTATAGACTGACGCTGCTGTACAGCACACTACAGAATTGTTCACTGGACTGTAGTATACATAACTGAGAGAAAAAACGTATTCCCTAGACTGACGCTACTGTACAGTACATAATTGTTCACTGGACTGGAGTACATATAACTGAGAAAAAACGTAGTCTTTAAATGGCCGCTATGTTACTGCAAACCACTACATTTTTCACTGGACTGTAGTACATATAACTGAGAAAATACGTATTTTATAGACTGACGCTGCTGTACAGCACACTACAGAATTTTTCACTGGACTGTAGTTTATATAAATGAGAAAGAAAACATAATCTTTAAATGGCGGCTATTGTACCGCAAACCACTCCATTTTTCACTGGAGAGAAAATACGTATTTTATAGACTGACGCTGCTGTACAGCACACTACAGAATTGTTCACTGGACTGTAGTATACATAACTGAGAGAAAAAACGTATTCCCTAGACTGACGCTACTGTACAGTACATAATTGTTCACTGGACTGGAGTACATATAACTGAGAAAAAACGTAGTCTTTAAATGGCCGCTATGTTACTGCAAACCACTACATTTTTCACTGGACTGTAGTACATATAACTGAGAAAATACGTATTTTATAGACTGACGCTGCTGTACAGCACACTACAGAATTTTTCACTGGACTGTAGTTTATATAAATGAGAAAGAAAACATAATCTTTAAATGGCGGCTATTGTACCGCAAACCACTCCATTTTTCACTGGACTGTAGTACATATAACTGAGAAAAAACGTATTTTATAGACTGACGCTACTGTACAGCACACTACAGAATTGTTCACTGGACTGTAGTACATATAAATGAGAAAAAAACGTAGTCTTTAAATGGCGGCTATTTTACTGCAAACCACTACATTTTTCACTGGACTGTAGTACATATAACTGAGAAAAAACGTAGTCTTTAAATGGCGGCTACTGTACCGCAAACCACTCCATTTTTCACTGGACTATAATACATATAACTGAGAGAAAAAATGTATTCCCTAGACTGACGCTACTGTACAGTACACTACATAATTGTTCACTGGACTATAGTGTATAGAAATGATAGAAAAAACTTATTCCCTAGACTACACTACAGATCCAAGCAAGCCAAGGTACAGCAGCAGCACCAGCAGCAGAAAAAATGAGTACTGAGAGGACTTTGGGCAATTTCTTTTGGGTCTGTGTGGACCATGTGCTGTACCTTCTGCCATCAGTCGCTGTGCACAGCGTGCAGCCAAGATGGCGGTAGCTGCACTACAAGTCCCAGCCAGCAGCCAGGAGGAGACCAAAAAAAAGGTGCTTGTAGCCCTTAGAAGGGCTGTTGGGTTCTTTGAGAATGATTCCTGCCTAATCAAAATCTAAATTGAGGCCCTATCACTCTCCCTGACAGACAGCAGCTCTATCCCTAATCTCATGCAGGCGGCGTCTGAAGCGAGCAGCGCGGGACCAGATTCTTATATTCCCAGGTCATCTGATCTGGCCAACCAATCCCTGCTATCGACTTGTAGGGGCCCCACGTGATGCTAGGAGGTACCAAAGACTCTCCTGCATGTTGATTGGCTGAGAAAAGGTGGCTAACATGCAGGAAGAGGAAGATGCCATTTCCTCGAGGATTGTGATATGCTCATCCGAGTAGCGAGCATATGCGAATACCCTAATGCTCGAACGAGCACCAAGCTCAGACGAATATGTTCGCTCATCTCTAATAAAGATATTAGCAAGCATTTATGATCAAATAGTTACAAAATGGAAAGCACATTTTTAGAAGTATATAGAAATTATCAAATTCTCATGTTTGGTAATTAATAGAGATGAGCGAGTAGTGAAATATTCGAAAGTTCGAAATTCGATTCGAATAGACCGCGAAATTCGACTATTCGACCGAATATCGAATCCCATTAAAGTCTATGGGAAAAAAATGCTCGCCACTTGGAAATCTCAATTCGACCACTTGGAGGTCACCAAGTCCACCCTGAAACCTCAGAAAAGGATGCCAACACTGCTGGAATGCAACTAGGACAGCAGGGGAAGCATGTCTGGGTGCATATAACGCGCCCAAGTCGCACTATTACGCTACTATCACAGCCTCTCAACAATACACTCCAAAGACAATGTAACCTCTCTGTAAAGTGAGACCATACAAGGAAACCTTCTTTCCTCTACATTGCCATGGACCCCAAGCCAAACTAGACAAAAAAGAAGATAAAATTCTGCACCCCTTAAAATCACGTTGCCTATGACAACCACAGATGGCATAGGCAAAGGGGAAAGCAAATAGACCCCACCCCTAATTGTCATTGTGTGTGTGTGTGAGATGTGGTCAGACATGTCTTCTTTAAAATGTAAAAACAACTCAAACACATGCAGAAGCCTTAAAATGCCCAAATTGTTGGCGCTTGAGATGTCAGTGACCCGACCTGGCCCAGTGTCATGTCTAGCAGGTAAAGCAGTGGGGATGTTGAGGGATGCGTAGGACTGCAAAAGGCAGGAAGAGGCCGTGGGCTGGCCAGAGGCTCATGGAGAAGGCAGGCTAGAGCCCGCAGGGCCGCATCTCTTCCCTATAACAGGCCCCCACACAAAGCTCTCCCATCGAGGGCTCTTAGGTCCTTGTTGTGAAAATATTTTAATGAGTGCGCAAAGTTAGCTTGAGGTGAGCCCTCGAAAAAAATTATATGGAGGCCGAAGAGGTGAGCCCTCGAAAAAATTATGTGGAGGCCCAAGAGGTGAGACCTCGATAAAATTATGTGGAGGCCCAAGAGGTGAGACCTCTTAAAAATTATGTGGCGGCCCAAGAGGTGAGACCTCTTAAAAATTATGTGGAGGCCCAAGAGGTGAGACCTCTTAAAATTATGCCAGTGGCCAAATGTGAGGCCCAAGAGGTGAGACCTCTTAAAATTATGTGGAGGCCCAAGAGGTGAGACCTCTTAAAATTATGTGGAGGCCCAAGAGGTGAGACCTCTTAAAAATTATGTGGAGGCCCCAAGAGGTGAGACCTCTTAAAAATTATGTGGAGGCCCAAGAGGTGAGACCTCTTAAAAATTTGTGGAGGCCCAAGAGGTGAGACCTCTTAAAAATTATGTGGAGGCCCAAGAGGTGAGACCTCTTAAAAATTATGTGGAGGCCCAAGAGGTGAGACCTCTTAAAAATTATGTGGAGGCCCAAGAGGTGAGACCTCTTAAAAATTATGTGGAGGCCCAAGAGGTGAGACCTCTTAAAAATTATGTGGAGGCCCAAGAGGTGAGACCTCTTAAAAATTATGTGGAGGCCCAAGAGGTGAGACCTCTTAAAAATTATGTGGAGGCCCAAGAGGTGAGACCTCTTAAAAATTATGTGGAGGCCCAAGAGGTGAGACCTCTTAAAAATTATGTGGAGGCCCAAGAGGTGAGACCTCTTAAAAATTATGTGGAGGCCCAAGAGGTGAGACCTCTTAAAAATTATGTGGAGGCCCAAGAGGTGAGACCTCTTAAAAATTATGTGGAGGCCCAAGAGGTGAGACCTCTTAAAAATTATGTGGAGGCCCAAGAGGTGAGACCTCTTAAAAATTATGTGGAGGCCCAAGAGGTGAGACCTCTTAAAAAATTATGTGGAGGCCGAAGAGGTGAGACCTCTTAAAAATTATGTGGAGGCCCAAGAGGTGAGACCTCTTAAAAATTATGTGTCGGCCCAAGAGGTGAGACCTCTTAAAAATTATGTGGAGGCCCAAGAGGTGAGACCTCTTAAAAATTATGTGGAGGCCCAAGAGGTGAGACCTCTTAAAAATTATGTGGAGGCCCAAGAGGTGAGACCTCTTAAAAATTATGTGGCGGCCCAAGAGGTGAGACCTCTTAAAAATTTTGTGGAGGCCCAAGAGGTGAGCCATAAATATATAAATTTTTTTATTTACGGAGCAATTCTACGGCGGTTAAGGAGGAGGAGGTGGAGGAGGAAATGGCACTTCATACAGATGGCACTTCACTTTTGGCTGCTTTCCACTGTTGGAGAAGCAAAGTCCGGGTCAATCCACTTGCTGTTCATTTTGATTAGCGTCAGCCTGTCGGCACTGTCGGTTGACAGGCGGCTGCGCTTATCGGTTATAATGCCCCCGGCTGCGCTGAACACCCTTTCTGATAGCACGCTGGCGGCAGGGCAGGCAAGCACCTCCAAGGCGTACAGGGACAGTTCCAGCCACGTGTCCAACTTGGAGACCCAGTAAGTGTAGGACGCCGAGGGATCGGGGAGGACAGGGGTACGGTCTGCCAGGTACTCCCGCAACATCCGCCGATATTTTTCCCTCCTGCTGATAGCGGGCCCCGCAGTGATGGAAGTTGCACGAGGGGGTGCCATGAACGTGTCCCACACCTTGTAGAGTGTTCCCCTGGTGGCTGTGGGCCTGATCGATGTTGAGGGACTCTGGGAGACCCTCTCCTCTCTGCCGCCAGCGATGGTGGGTGGGAAAATCTCCATCATGTTCTGCACGAGTTCCCTCTGGTATTCCAGCAATCGATTCGTCCTCTCCTCTACCGGAATAAAAGAGGAGACGTTATCTTTATACCGGGGGTCCAGGATTGAGAAGACCCAGTACAGTTTGTTCTCCACTATCCGGACAACACGTGTGTCCCGGGAAAAGCAGCCCAGCATGAAGTCAGCCATGTGTGCCAGACTCTGAATAGGCATGACCTCACTGCCCCCACCAGAAGGATCACTTGCCATTTCCTCCTCTTCCGCCTCCTCTCCGCCCCATCCGCGCTGAACCAATGGGACGCACACAGCCTGACTGCTACCCTCGCCGCCAGCATCCTCCTCCTCTTCCACAGCCACCTCCACGTCGTCCTCCTCCTCCTCATCCTCCTCCTCCTCCTGCAACTGCCACCGTGAAGCAGACAAAAGTGTGGTCTGACTGTGTAGCTCCGTTGCGTCTCCTCCTACCCCCGTCTCCTCTGCGTGCAATGCGTTCTCCCTTATTGCGATGAGTGATTCTTTAAGGACGCATAGGAGCGGGATGGTTACGCTCACTATAGCGTCCTCGCTGCTGACCTTCTTGGTGGACTCCTCAAAGATACGCAGTACATCGCATATGTCCCCGTGGTTGGCAAACTGAGGGAGCTGAGTTGGAGGCACGCGTGGATTCATAATCTGGTACTCCATCAATGCTCTCTGCTGCTCACACACCCTGGCCAACATGGAATAGGTGGAATTCCAGCGAGTCGGCAGGTCGCACAACAGCCGATGTTCAGGCAAATGGAGGCGTTGCTGGAGTTTTTTTAAGCTAGCAGCAGCTATAGTTGACTTCCGAAAGTGAGCGCACAAGCGCCGCACTTTCACCAGTAGCTCTGCCAGGTTGGGGTAAGTCTTTAGAAATTTTTGGACTACCAGATTAAAAACGTGGGCCAGGCATGGTACGTGATTGAGTTCGGCAAGCTCCAGAGCCGCCACCAGGTTACGGCCGTTATCGCACACGACCATGCCTGGTCCTAGCTGCAGCGGCGACAGCCACATCTCCGTCTGCTGCAATATGGCGTCCCTCACCTCTGGGGCGCTGTGCTTCCTGTCGCCCAAGCTGATGAGCTTAAGCACCGCCTGCTGACGTCTCCCCGCGCCAGTGCTGCAACGCTTCCAGCTAGCGGCTGAGGGCGATGTTAAGGCAGAGGAGGAGGAGGAGGAGGAGGGGGGGTTTATCAGAACCCATGCTGGCAATCTTGGGCGGGGGTGGTAGGTAGGCCGTCTCTGTTTGCGACCCCGTCCCCGCTTCCACTACATTCACCCAGTGTGCCGTCAAAGAGATGTATCGTCCCTGGCCGCAAGCGCTTGTCCACGAGTCGGTGGTCAAGTGGACCTTTGCGCTGACTGCGTACCTCAGGGCCCGCCTGATGTTACGCGACACGTGCTGGTGCAGGGCGGGGACGGCACTCCGGGAAAAGTAGTGGCGGCTGGGGACGGAATAGCGAGGTGCGGCAGCCGCCATCAGGTCGCGGAAGGCCTGCGTCTCCACAAGCCTAAACGGCAACATCTCCAGGGCCAGCAGTTTGGAGATGTGGCAGTTTAAGGCTTGGGCTTGGGGGTGACTCGAGGCGTACTTCCGCCTGCGGTCGAACGCCTGCGAGATGGACAGTTGTTGGGACGAGGAGTGTGAAGGTGCAGGCGAAGAGGCGGGGGAAGGGGAGGCTGAAGGAGAAGGCCCCAAAGTAGCCGATGCAGAGGCAGATGTGGAGGTGTCCTGGCTGGAGGTCTGGACCGCAGTGGCAGCACACAACAAAGGGGAAGAGGCAGTGGCAGCAAGACCGGGCGCAGGTTGTATTGCGTTTGCTCTCTCCCACTCAGCCCAGTGCTTGACTTCCAAGTGACGCCGCATGCCTGAGGTGGTCAGATTGCTCTTCTCAGAGCCCCTACTCAGTTTTGAGTGGCAGAGTGTGCAAACCGCGCTCAGTTTGTCATCCGCACAAACATTAAAAAATCTCCACACCACAGAAGTACGAGGCCTCGATGGGGGAGCTTCGCGCGACTGCCCGCTGCCGGGAAAGCTTCGGCCCTGCTGGCTGTGGCCTCACTTCTCTGTCTGGACTGTCCTCTGCCTGTGGACATCCTCTGCCTGTGGACATCCCTCTGCCTGTGGACATCCCTCTGCCTGTGGACATCCCTCTGCCTCTGGACATCCCTCTGCCTCTGGACATCCCTCTGCCTCTTGCTGCCTTTTTCGGTGCTGCGCAGACCACCACCTCTCCACTGCTTTCCCCGCTGGACATCACCCCTGGCCAAGTGGGGTCGGTCATTTCGTCATCCACCACCTCCTCTTCCACTTCCTCACTCTGCTCCTCCTCCTGCCCACTGGACATTCCAACAGCCTCCCTTGATGGCAACTGCGTCTCATCATCATCATCGCTCATGATAACAGATGCTGGTTCAGGGTCCACATCAGCAGGAGATGGCGAATACTCAAGTGGTTGGGCATCACTACAAACAAATTCCTGTGCTAGCTCCTGGGATTCTTCCGGCACATCTGAAAAAGGACCCGAAAATAGCTCCTGGGAGGGGTCAATGGTGGGATGACTCTGTTGGCCAGGTGTGGAGGAAGGAGGGTCAGAGTGAGACTGTGTGGATGACTGGCTGGTGGACAACTGTGTGGAAGCGCTATCGGCTATCCATTGCACCACCTGTTCAACCTGCTCAGGCCTCAACAGCGGTGTAACCCGCCCCCTGCTTAACTGTCCCATAAAGGCAGGGATTCTGGATGAGTGGGATCCTGGCTGACCCTCACCAGCACGCATTGTATCCCCACTGGCTTTAACAAAGCCACCAACAGCATTTCCGCGCCCCCGTCCTCGTCCACGTCCGATTCCGCTAGCCCCCCTCCGCATTTTATTTTTTTTTGGTTACAATATTTTGCCTTCACAGCCATGTACTAACAGTTCAGACGGTGTGTATGAACACTACGTATATACAATTATTTTGCAAGAGAACGCAAAGTACAGGTGCCAATGAAAAGACTTTTTTTTTTTTTATATTTCTAGGTACACAGCCGTGTACAAACAGATCAGACGGTGTGTATGAACACTACGTATATACAATTATTTTGCAAGAGAATGCAAAGTACAGGTGCCAATGAAAAGGCTTTTTTTTAAAAATATTTCTAGGTACACAGCCGTGTACAAACAGATCAGACGGTGTGTATGAACACTACGTATATACAATTATTTTGCAAGAGAACGCAAAGTACAGGTGCCAATGAAAAGGCTTTTTTTTTATATTTCTAGGTACACAGCCGTGTACTAACAGATCAGACGGTGTGTATGAACACTACGTATATACAATTATTTTGCAAGAGAACGCAAAGTATAGGTGCCAATGAAAAGGCTTTTTTTTTTTTTTATATTTCTAGGTACACAGCCGTGTACTAACAGATCAGACGGTGTGTATGAACACTACGTATATACAATTATTTTGCAAGAGAACGCAAAGCACAGGTGCCAATGAAAAGGCTTTTTTTTTTTTATATTTCTAGGTACACAGCCGTGTACAAACAGATCAGACGGTGTGTATGAACACTACGTATATACAATTATTTTGCAAGAGAACGCAAAGTACAGGTGCCAATGAAAAGGCTTTTTTTTTTTTTATATTTCTATGTACACAGCCGTGTACAAACAGATCAGACGGTGTGTATGAACACTACGTATATACAATTATTTTGCAAGAGAACGCAAAGTACAGGTGCCAATGAAAAGGCTTTTTTTTTTTTTATATTTCTAGGTACACAGCCGTGTACAAACAGATCAGACGGTGTGTATGAACACTACGTATATACAATTATTTTGCAAGAGAACGCAAAGTACAGGTGCCAATGAAAAGGCTTTTTCTTTTTATATTTCTAGGTACACAGCCGTGTACTAACAGATCAGACGGTGTGTATGAACACTACGTATATACAATTATTTTGCAAGAGAACGCAAAGTATAGGTGCCAATGAAAAGGCTTTTTTTTTTTTTATATTTCTAGGTACACAGCCGTGTACTAACAGATCAGACGGTGTGTATGAACACTACGTATATACAATTATTTTGCAAGAGAACGCAAAGCACAGGTGCCAATGAAAAGGCTTTTTTTTTTTTATATTTCTAGGTACACAGCCGTGTACAAACAGATCAGACGGTGTGTATGAACACTACGTATATACAATTATTTTGCAAGAGAACGCAAAGTACAGGTGCCAATGAAAAGGCTTTTTTTTTTTATATTTCTAGGTACACAGCCGTGTACAAACAGATCAGACGGTGTGTATGAACACTACGTATATACAATTATTTTGCAAGAGAACGCAAAGTACAGGTGCCAATGAAAAGGCTTTTTTTTTTTTTATATTTCTAGGTACACAGCCGTGTACAAACAGATCAGACGGTGTGTATGAACACTACGTATATACAATTATTTTGCAAGAGAACACAAAGTACAGGTGCCAATGAAAAGGCTTTTTTTTTTTTATATTTCTAGGTACAAAGCCGTGTACTAACAGATCAGACGGTGTGTATGAACACTACGTATATACAATTATTTTGCAAGAGAACGCAAAGTACAGGTGCCAATGAAAAGGCTTTTTTTTTTAAATATTTCTAGGTACACAGCCGTGTACTAACAGATCAGATGGTGTGTATGAACACTACGTATATACAATTATTTTGCAAGAGAACGCAAATACAGGTGCCAATGAAAAGGCTTTTTTTTTTAATATTTCTAGGTACACAGCCGTGTACTAACAGATCAGACGGTGTGTATGAAGACTACGTATATACAATTATTTTGCAAGAGAACGCAAAGTACAGGTGCCAATGAAAAGGCTTTTTTTTTTCTATATTTCTAGGTACACAGCCGTGTACTAACAGATCAGACGGTGTGTATGAACACTACGTATAAAAATTATTTTGCAAGAGAACGCAAAGTACAGGTGCCAATGAAAAGGCTTTTTTTTTTTTTATATTTCTAGGTACACAGCCGTGTACTAACAGATCAGACGGTGTGTATGAACACTACGTATATACAATTATTTTGCAAGAGAACGCAAAGTACAGGTGCCAATGAAAAGGCTTTTTTTTTTTTTATATTTCTAGGTACACAGCCGTGTACTAACAGATCAGACGGTGTGTATGAACACTACGTATATACAATTATTTTGCAAGAGAACGCAAAGTACAGGTGCCAATGAAAAGGCTTTTTTTTTTTTTTATATTTCTAGGTACACAGCCATGTACTAACAGATCAGACGGTGTGTATGAACACTACGTATATACAATTATTTTGCCAGAGAATGCAAAGTACAGGTGCCAATGAAAAGGCTTTTTTTGTTTATATTTCTAGGTACACAGCCGTGTACTAACAGATCAGACGGTGTGCATGAACACTACGTATATACAATTATTTTGCAAGAGAACGCAAAGTACAGGTGCCAATGAAAAGGCTTTTTTTTTTCTATATTTCTAGGTACACAGCCGTGTACTAACAGATCAGACGGTGTGTATGAACACTACGTATATACAATTATTTTGCAAGAGAACGCAAAGTACAGGTGCCAATGAAAAGGCTTTTTTTTTTTTTATATTTCTAGGTACACAGCCATGTACAAACAGATCAGACGGTGTGTATGAACACTACGTATATACAATTATTTTGCAAGAGAACGCAAAGTACAGGTGCCAATGAAAAGGCTTTTTTTTTTTATATTTCTAGGTACACAGCCGTGTACTAACAGATCAGACGGTGTGTATGAACACTACGTATATACAATTATTTTGCAAGAGAACGCAAAGTACAGGTGCCAATGAAAAGGCTTTTTTTTTTTTTATATTTCTAGGTACACAGCCGTGTACTAACAGATCAGACGGTGTGTATGAAGACTACGTATATACAATTATTTTGCAAGAGAACGCAAAGTACAGGTGCCAATGAAAAGGCTTTTTTTTTTTTTTTATATTTCTAGGTACACAGCCGTGTACTAACAGGTCAGACGGTGGGTATTTACACCTGGTATACAAAAAGGGTATTGCAGGCACACAGAACCCAGAACACTAGAGCCAAATAAACTATATTTAAAAAAAAAATAAAATTCACAGCCGTATACTGCCAGATCAGATTGTGCATATACACACTAGGTATATAACAGGGTTTTGCAGCCAAAAAGAACGCAGAACAGTAGTGCCAAATATAGTTTTGTATGTAGCAGAGCACCTAATACACCACTAATGCCTCTCTCTGTCCCTACTCCAGCAGCTATCCCTGAATACAGCAACCGTTCTCTGCAGACTGTATATTGTAGTAAAGCTATCACTGTGCTGCACTATAGTAGCCCTGATAAGGGCTTTTAATCACGCTCCTGCCTGTCCAACAGCTAAAACCTATCTGTCCCTTCTCCAGCCTCTGTCCCTGACTAAGTTCACGCAGCATATGCGAACGAGCAGGAAGAGCTGAGTTTTTAATATTCGAGGTCACATGGTTTTTCCAGCCAATCCATGTAGACGCTGTTTTCGCGCTGCCAGCGTGCTCCGCGGGCCTGTCATACCCCCCCTGCATGTTGATTGGTGGAAAAAGAGCGCCAGGGAAGGTGGGAGGGGAAACGAATTCTAAGTGCGCCATCGCCGTTATACTCGATTGAAATCGAGTATGCCGAATAGCGTAGTATTCGATCAAATACCGGCTCGATCGAACACTACTCGCTCATCTCTAGTAATTAATATTCAATTATAATTTGGATGCATTTGCAGTGCTATTAACTAGTGGGTGCAAAACAGGGTCAAACAAACCATAAGGAAATATGTTAGTAGAAAAATGGTGGCTTACCTGAGTACTCTCCAGTGGTGGGAAGCAAAAGTATCTTCACCCAATAGACTTTGTTTAATTCCTTTATGTCTCTTTAGCCAAAACTTTCAATGTAACTCCAACCATTACAGTTCTATATTACATTCTTATGATATATTGATTGGGTTTACATTTTGGCCTGATTTTATGAGGTCAAAAACACCCACAAAACGATTTTATTCTTTCATTCAGTGCCACCATTCTGATTCTTCAAATTAGAGACTATCACAACCTCTCCATGATATTTAATTTTCAACTTGATGTCCATCTAACTGGCCTAATATTAGGTTCTGTTGGTAGCTTGGTTTAGTGTTTTATGTTACTTGACATCTAGTCAACATTTTGGCTTCCCATCCCGGTTTAGATTTATTAAATAATCATATCTGATTGATAAAACTGAACTTTCACAATTTTGGCGCAAAGTGTCACAAACTAAACCACTCCCCTTTCATGCTAAGCAAAACCCCACAGCCAATTGAAGATCAAAAAGTGTCTAAGACACTTAATAAATTTGAGCTAGAATTTTGGTGCATTTTCATTCGTAAATCTACCTCAATATGGTCTTCTTGTGAGGTCAGAGAAACTTTGAAAATACGGAGTATGAATTGCTGTGTAAGAAAGAACAACATGGATAACGTTATGGCAGAAGGGGACTGCTTAGATATTTGTTTGCCAGAAGGAGTTTTACTGTCATGGAAAGTCAGTAAAACAGGGGACTATTGGCCAGCATCGTACTAAAAAAAAGTTATGTATTTGATTTTTTTTTAAAGCTGGAATACTGCTAATGTACTCATATTACTATTCTCATCTATTAGATATTTGTTACTTGTAGACTTTTTTTAAAACCAATTTGACCATGAAAATTTATTTTGCCAACACACGTAGCGTGCAAAAAGAAAATTCGTGGAAATTCAGAAACATAGATCAAGAATTTGGATTTGGATTCAGAACGAAAACATAATGAAAGAAAGAACCTGAAAAATACAGCAGAAAAGCAGAATTAGTTGAGCTTCCAACCTGAATTATTCCGGATTTCATTTCTTAAAATTCTGAACTTTTAATTATTACTGTCTGGTACTGATGGTGATAAATGAATCTGAAGTTAAATAATTTCTTTCTGATTATTAAAAAAATTAAAAATTAAGCACAAGAAATAATAAATGTATACAACAAAATATTACACACACGAGAGGTTTTCCTCTGGGTTTGGTTTATTTCTGTTCTTGGCGTGTTAACAATTTCATAAGGCATCTACAGCATAGTTAGTACTTGGATTCATGTTGGCATTCTATATAGGGTGTAAGTAGGAATGTGAAAATATAAAGAGATTATGGATTTGTGAGCTTGGACCTGCTCTCCTGCTAACACAACATACCATAGGTATTGGTATACGCAACTCTTTATCATTGAATACAGGTGTTTCATTCAGTCCCATTGCCTCAGGTGTATAAAATCCAGCATCTAGGCGTGCAGTCTGCCTTTATGTACTTTGTGAAACAATGGGTAAATCTAAAGAGTTTCCTGAATTTGAGTGTAATACTGTAATATAATACCACCTTTCCAACAAGTCAGTTTGTGAAATTTCTTTCCTCCTAGATATTACTTGATCAACTTTGAGTGATATTATTATAAAGTGGAAGTGATTTTTAATTTGCGTGCAATGTGCAATGTGCAATGTGGTGTAGACCTACATCTATAAAAGAACACCAGAGTGTTGCTTGGCCCAGTGATGCAACTTTTTTGCAACTTTTTAAAAAGTCAAACATCATAAATGAGACTTAAAGGTTTTTAATCTGAAATCCTGACATACTTTTCATTCCAGTCCAGTGGAGAAGCTCACCAAATGTCGCAAAAATTTGACGAAATAAATATGCACCAAATGTCACACCTGGTCATCACTTGTGATTATTTTATGTCACAAAACTGGCATAGCAGATTTCATAAATAATGCTCTGGCATTAACATTAGCAAAAAAACTGTACCAGGGGCTTCATAGCATAGGTTTCCATGACTGAGGAACTGCATGCATGCCTTACATCACCAAGCACAATGCAAGTGTCGGATGGAGTGGTGTAAATCATGTCACCACTGCACTCTGGAGCAATCGAAATATGTTTTGTGGAGTGACGAATCACACCTCTGCCTAGCTATATGACTGACAACTCTGAACTTGGCAAATTCCAGGATAATGTCACCTGCCTGCCTGACACACCACTTTGTGTCCCTGTGTGTGTGTCCTTGTCCCTGCATGTCCCTATCCCTGTGTGTATGTCCCTGTATGTACATGTCCCTCTCCCTTTGTGTCGCTGTCCCAGTGTGTCCCCGTCCCTGTGTGTTTGTCCCTGCCCCTATATGTGCCTGTCCCTGTGTGTGTGTCTGCCTCTATGTGTCCCTGCCCCTGTGTGTATGTCCCTGTGTGTATGCCTGTCCCTCTGTGTGTCTGTCACTCTGTGTGTCTGTCCCTATGTGTCTGTATCTATGTGTCCTTGTGAGTGTGTGTCTCCTCCTGTGTGTCTTTCCCTGTGTGTGTCTGTCCCTGTGTGTGTCTGTCCCTGTGTGTGTCTGTCTGGTCTGTCCCTCTGTCTGTGTCTGTCCCTCTGTCTGTGTCTGTCCCTCTGTCTGTGTCTGTCCCTGTGTGTTTCTGTCCTCTTGTGTCTGTCCCTATGTGTGTCTTTCCCTGTGTGTGTCTATTCCTGTATGTGTCTGTTCCTGTATGTGTCTGTCCCTCTGTCTGTCTGTCCCTCTATCCCTGTGTGTGCCTGTCCCTCTGTGTATCTGCCTTTTCTGTTCCAGCATGACTGTGCCCCATTTCAAAAGGCAAGATTTATAAAGGCATGATGGGGTGAGTATGTTGAGCAAGAACTTGACTGGCCCACACAAAGCCCTCACCTCAATCCCATCAAACACCTTTGGGATGAACTAAAATAGAGATTGGGAGCCAGGTCCTCTTATCCAACATCAGTTTCTGACCTCACAAATGCTTTTCTGGATGAATAGGAAAAAATTCCCAAATACACGCTCTAATATCTGGATGATGTTTTAGCTGCAAAAGGAGCACTAAGTTCATATTAACCCCTTAACGCATAATGCCACACATGTACTGCATTATGCGCCCACAATTATATGGTGCAGTTAGCCTGTTTCATATGCAGTGGGTGTATAAAACAGCAGGCACCCAGCTGCAATGATGGGAAATGGTGATCACATTGAATACTGTCATTTAACCCCTCAGAACAAACACCCATCACAGCATCTGTGAGGTAAGGAAGAGGGCTGTGGCTTGCTCTGACTTCTGATCAGAGCCCTCACCGTGAAATTACAGAGATCTGATTGGTTACCATGTCAGCCTCTATGTGTCCCTTTGAGTGTGTGTCTGTCCCTGTGTGTGTCTGTCCTCCTGTGTGTCTTTCCCTGTGTGTGTTTGTCCTCCTGTGTGTCTGTCCTCCTGTGTGTCTGTCCCTCAGTGTGTCTGTCCCTCAGTGTGTCTGTCCCTCAGTGTGTCTGTCCCTCAGTGTGTCTGTCCCTCTGTGTGTCTGTGTGTTTCTGTCCCTGTGTGTTTCTGTCCTCGTATGTGTCTTTCCCTGTGTATGTGTCTTTCCCTGGGTGTGTCTGTCCCTTGTGTGTCTGTCCCTTTGTGTGTCTGTCCCTCTGTGTGTCTGTCCCTCTGTGTGTTTCTGTCCCTGTGTGTTTCTGTCCCTGTGTGTTTCTGTCCCTATGTGTGTCTTTCCCTGTGTGTTTCTGTTCTTGTATGTGTCTGTCCCTCTGTGTGTCTGTCCCTCTATCCCTGTGTGTGTCTGTCCCTCTGTGTCTGTGCCTTTTCTGTTCCAGCATGACTGTGCCCCATTTCAAAAAGCAAGATTTATAAAGGCATGATGGGGTGAACAGAAATATGTCATCCATATTTTTTGCGGATTCGTTTTTTGTGCTCCGCAAAAATACATACGGTCGTGTGCATGAGCCCTTAGGGTGTATAGGACAAGGAACAAAAGATCCTAGGTTCTAACCCCCTAAGGGGGCTAATAGTTGCGTCAAAAGCAAAAAAAAAGTTTAAAAAAGCCCCCCAAAAAATTACATTTAAATCACCCCTTTCCCAATTTTATATATACAAATATATAAACAGTAAGAAAAAACATATTAGGCATCACCGTATTCGAAAATGTCTGAACTATTAAAATATAAAAATAAATTTCTGTGCTATGAATGCCGTAACGGAAAAAAATTCCAAACACACAATTTTCCTTGTCCCCTCCCCCCAAAAATTGAATAACAGTGATCGAAAAGTCACACATACCACAAAAATGGTACCAATAAAAACTGCAGTTCGTTCTACAAAAAAGAAGCCCTCATACAGCTCTATAGACCAAAATATAAAAAAAATTAGGGCTGTCAGAAAATGGTGATGCAAAGAAAATGGTGATTGTTTTCATAGGTTTTAATTTTTTTAAAAAAAGTAATACAACAAAATAAAAACTTTACAAGTTTGGTATTGTTGTAATCATATTGAGCTGTAGAATAAGGATGCTATGTAATTTTTTAGCACACAGTGAGTGGGAGCTCCTGTAGGTGTAATGTGTAGTTGTCCTAATACTTATGTCCATACAGTGAATATTTTTCAAAAGGTTTTAACTAATTTTAACTGAATGTCACCATGCAATGACAATAGCATGGAATACAAATCTCTATAATGTAATTAATTCTTGTCACTAGACAATGAAGCTAGGATTTGTGCTTGTAATACAGCCACAAAAATGCATTTGCAATACATGTGCATGGAACTGGCCTTAAGTGGACAGTTAAAGGGGTATTCCGGTAAAGTAATTTATTTTTTGAAAACCTGCATTAAGGCTTCAAGAACAACCAGAACCCATACCTATACATATGATCAGAGCTTCAATTTACCCTGCAATCCATTTGTCTAGCTCCTGTGTGAGCCTGCAACACACTCAGAGTATAATGGCTCCTGATCTTCCCTCACAAAACTACAATTCCCACAATGCCTAGCTTTCCTGCTGTGAGTTTATGCTTGTTCATGACTGTTGCTGTTCACTGATTGGCTGCCTGACATTCCAGTGCAGACACGCCCCCTCTACTCAGTAAGCTGCAGCACACTGACATTTAGCTAGAGAACTGATAGCAGCACACTGAGCATGCCTGACCTGACAAGGGCTCAGATCTACAGGTCAGTGCCATGGTAACTCATGAGGAAAAGCAGTGGGTAGTAAGAAAGTGACTTCTCCTGAGGAAGCGGAAACGCGCGTCCAGAAGGCACGCCATAGATCACTATTCGGTATGTTATGTTAAACTTCATGCAGTATCGGGGCATTTTTAGATCGATTGTTGAGGATTTGGGAAGGTGGTAAATGTAGGCATCTTGGAATGGGTGTTGCGGCCGCATACCCTGTTCAGTGCAGCTCCGCTCCGATAAATTGAATTGGATATAGCCAAATAGTACTTCAGAGCATGAGACTCTAAAAAAATGTGATGTGAGGACTATTCCATGTAGTAATTATATTTATTGATCCTTTATAGTGACCATTGGCGTACGGCTCACTACTATTTATGTCATGGTATAATGAGATCTTTTTAACTTGTATTTGTGTTATTGAATCATGTTAATAAATTTTGGAATTTTGATAGGAATCATAATGTACTCTGCTGTTATTTTGTTGATTAAGTTACCAGTATGTGTTTCCTCACCTTCTGAACATTATAATGGTCAGATTGATCTGGAAACTTGCAGTGAGTCAGACACATCACTTACTGTACATTGGCATTCTATTAATTAGGTTATTAATGGTTTCTGAGGAATGTAAAGCTCTTTGGTGCACCAATTGTTGAGATCCACTGCTGGCAGCAATCTTTGCAATTGCATACCAAGGATGTCCCAGATGTCCTTGATGGGAGACAAGTCCAGATATGCTGCAGGCCATGGTGACATGCAGGCAGCTCACAGCTGCACAAGCAACATGCGGCCTGATGTTGTCCTGTTGAAGAACGGCTCCTGTGACACTTCATAGAAATGTCCATACCATTGGTTCCCCAACCTAATTCCTATAATACTGAGCTGTTAATGTACCTGAAATGAAGATAAGAGGGGTCTGGCTATCATACATTATGCCACCCCACACCATAATCCTAAAGGTAGGATTGATGTGACATTCCCTTATAAAAGGCTCTTCAAAGCATTGACAATGTGTTCTCCAGATCAATCTATGAATATCATTGCATCTGAGACAAAAGCAGGACTCCTCACTGAAGAGGTCTCTGACTCATCACTGAAGAGGATAGACCTCCATTACAGCCTCTATTACACTCTTGCGGTGCATCATGATAGACTTTGAGAGCACTGTCGTGGAGTCAGTGGAACACCTGTAGCTAGACACTGGCTCCTAGCTCATTGTTGTTTAAATTTCTTCTGATGGTTTATGTAGATGCTGTTTGCTGTGGGATGTCATGTTAAATTTCACTTGCATTACATAATGGATCACTACGCAATCCATCTGTGCAGAGGTTCACCTCTGTGCACCTCTTGGTGTCATTCCAGTTCATCATTGTTCTCCCAAACACCAGGACACACAATATTGAACAGTGCTGACACTCAATCTAGATGCATAGCAGTCTTTCTGAGTGATAAATCAAGGTTTCTGTCCCTCTGTTTGCGACAAGTGCCGATAACTGACAAGTCGATGAACAGGAGTCATTGCACAATCATCCCACATGACTTGATCCTATTTTTGACATTTCATGTGGCTAAACAAGTCTGCTTTTAATTTCAATGCCACAGACAATATTGAACAGTGCTGACACTCAGTCTAGATGCATAGCAGTCTTTCGGAGTGATAAATCAAGGTTTCTGTCCCTCTGTTTGCGACAAGTGGCGATAACTGACAAGTCGATGAACAGGAGTCATTGCACAATCATCCCACATGACTTGATCCTATTTTTGATGTTTTATGTGGCTAAACAAGTCTGCTTTCAATTTTAATGCCACAGACTGGAGCTAGGTGCTTGAAAGTTTGATCATTTGCAGATCTTAGCAAAACCTACTACTTCCTTTTTTTGCATAACCTTACATTATGGCTTGTCCTTCTTGGTGTTGCAATTTTCATATACTGTATATACATGTATATATAAAAACATCCATTTAGGGTGGTAAATATGCATCAGTTATTCTTTCTGTGTTACTGTGCAATTTTTGCCTTTTTTGCATGACTGATATAATTATGCTCACTGAAATCCAATAAGTTATGAAGAAATGTAACTGTTAAAATCTCACTTTCATAAAGGAAGGATTCTTGGACAATAATCTCAATCCATCACTTAAACAATGACAGCTGTAGACTGTGGGCCAGAGTTTCCCTTATCTTCAGTCAGTTTCCCATATTTTCTGCTAATAATCCAGCAACCAAACTGCCATCCTGAATTTGTATCACAAAGCTTTGCTTCTTTTAGACAAATGTGAAGAAAAAAAAATGACTTATTCACTTTATGGTATAATTTATTGTACTCTTAGTTTGTATCATTGGTGTGTAGACTGTTGTTTTACTTGCAGATTATTATATATCCCTGGCTATGCACTTTCCTTGATTAAAAAAACACTGGTGTCATGATGCCAGTTCATTGCTCTGGCCCTTTTTTCAGGCTGTGTGCAGCAAGATGCTTTAGCCTGTTTGGTGGCAATCTAGACCAAAGGCTTCTCGGATTTTTTATACTATGGCCTATACAGCCAGAACACTGTGATGCCTGAGTCATGCCATAATCAAAGATATCACTATGTTTACCTTTTATTTGTCACCTGAACCCAGTATAATATCAAAATAAGGACAAAATGACTACGCTGTAAATTAGAGCAGTAGGGAGGTCTATGCAGCATGTGATCACTTCCACCAAAACTGCTTAACCTACTGACTCTCACCAAAAACTAGAGAGGGTCATTTTACTGTGAAGCCCAATACAGACTCACTCTCAACATCCCGACACATACAATGCATATGGAAAGTCTTCCGACCCACTCACTTTTTCTTATTTTGTTATGTTGCGTCCTTGTCGTAAAATAAAATAAAAAAGTTCCCCCATCAATCTGTATTCAATTCCCAATAATCAGGGGTGCACCTAGCCTTTCTGCTGCCTAATACGAAAACTGAAATGGCGTCCCTCCCTCCCCAATGCCAATTTTTTATCCTAACCATCTCCCTTCGGCCCATGGCCCTTCAGCTGCCCCTCTCTTGCCCCTACCTGGTGCTGCCTGAGGCGATTGCCTCACCTCGCCTCATTGGTTGTGCACCCCTGCTAATAATGAGACAGTGACATTTTCAAACGTATTAAAAAGGAAAAATTAAAATTTTATATCAACATAAGGTGCCTTCCTCTTCTCTTGATCATCTTTGAGATGTTTCTACACCTGGACAGGACTGTGGTAAATTAAGTTCATTGGAAATGATTTGGAAAGAGACCCTGTCTATATAAGGTCTCACTGCTGACAATGCATATCAGAGCAAAATCAAAGCTATGAGGAGGAAATAACTGCCAGTGGAGATCAGAGACAGGATTGTGAGCACCCATGAGCACAGTGGTCTCCATAATTATTAAGTGGAAGAAATTTGGAACAACCTGGACTCTTCCTAGAGCTGGTCACCCAACTAGTAAGTAATCGGGGGTGAAAGGCCTTGGTAAGAGAGGTGACAAAGAACCCAATGGTCAATCTGGCTGAGATCCAAACATCCTGTGTGCATATTGGAGAGACTTCCAGAAGGTCAACCATCACTGCAGCACTCCACAAATCTGAGCTTTAAGGCAGAGTGCTTGTCAGGCTGGGATAAACAGACAACAGAGGAATGGGAGCCCTGAGCTTACCCCAACCTCTGTCCCTGCCTATTGCCCCACCCATGCTAAACCGTGGGGCGACAACTACGATGACTGCGATATACACTGACTATGGTGCAGGGGATGGGAGACAAGAGACAGACAAACAAACACGGAAGAATAGTAAATAAGGCCGAGTCAAAACCAGGAAGGTACGTCAGGACAAAATCACAAAACAAAGAGTAGTCAAAAACGAGCCGAAGTCAAAACCAACCAGTAGCGAAGTACAAAGGGATCAGGCAGTGGCGATGGTCAAAAACACGAAGCAAGGTCAGAACTGCAGAATATAAACCACTAGGATAGTTGGTGCAGAGAAACTCAAACACTGGCAAGTATGATGGTGATTGCAGGGTTTAAATGCAGCCAGGAGTCCCACCCCCACAGGTGAAAGGGAGGAGAGACTCCTGAGCACAGAATTAACCCTTAGTAGGTGACCAGTTCTGCATAGCATAGGAAATAGATTAAACTACTCGCGTTCTCCGGCGTGAACCTAGAGACCGAGAACACGAGCGAGCTTGCGCACCTACCGTGTCCTTGGCACTCTCAAACGTGGTGCGCGCTCCCTGCCTAAAACGCGCATCAATACCAAGAGACCGCCGGCGGGAGGAGGAGCCTGACAGGAGAGGGGCGGAAGCCTGGGCATCCGCATCACCGCAGAGTCAGAGGCAGGACCGGTGGCATGGGCGCCATGACCGCCAGTCCTGACAGTACCCCCCCTCCACGGGGGGCCTCCGGACCCCTAGATCACAGAGATGGTTTCAAAGGATAGCTCTGGTGAAACAATTTAACTAACTGGGGTGCATGCACATCCCTAGCAGGGACCCAGGATCTATCCTCAGGACCGAATCCCTTCCAATGGATCAAATATTGTAGAGAATTCCTTACCAATCTAGAATCAAGAATACTCTCCACTTCAAACTCAAGGTCTCCATCCTCAACAGATGGAGAGGGAGGGTCAGGGAGGGGTACAACAGGGTCAACATAATGCTTTAACAAATTCTTATGAAATGTATTGTGATCACACCATTCTGGCGGCAGTGCTACCTTGAAAGACACTGGATTAAAAACATGAGTAATAGCAAAAGGACTGACAAACCTAGGAGCAAATTTCAGAGAAGGAACCTTCAATTTGAGGTTTTTGGTAGACAACAAGACTTTATCTCCCACTAAAAAAGTTTCTGAGACTGTACGTTTATTCTTGGAGTGGTGGACCATTTGGTTTTGTGAATTTTGCTGAACTCGTGACCACACTGTGCACAGCAGGTTGGTTATGGATTCTGCCCGGGGGGGGGTATCGGAAACAGAAGAAGAAGAGAAGGAAAACCGGGGGTGGAAACCATAATTACAATAAAAGGGTGATGTGAGTGTGGAAGAGATAGTATGATTGTTGATTGCAAATTCTGCAAACGGGAGATATGAAGCCCACAGATGTTGACAGTCGGAGATAAAGAGACGAAGGTATTGGATAAGCTCTTGATTCATCTTCTCCGTCTGCCCATTGGTTTCAGGGTGAAAGGCAGAAGAGAAAGATAATTTAACCTCTAATTTTGAACAAAAAGCACGCCAAAATTTTGATACAAATTGCACACCTCTGTCAGACACTACTTCATCTGGAATACCATGAAGATGAACCACATGTTGGATAAATAGATCAGCCAATTCCTCTGCCGAAGGTAGTTTTTTAATGGAACGAAATGACCCATTTTAGAGAACCGATCCACAACCATCCAGATGGTTGTGGATCGGTAATAAAGTCCCCTGGGATGGCGGTAGATCGGTAATAAAGTCCATAGAAATGTTGGACCAGGGTCTGTCTGGCACTGGGAGCGGGAGAAGAGGACCCTCAGGACGTCTCCTGGGGGTCTTGCCCCGCGCACAAACTTGACAAGCTTGGACGAAAGCATGAACGTCACTAGCCATATGTGGCCACCACTGATTTCTTTTCAGTAAATCTAAAGTTCCTCGAACACCTGGGTGACCTGCCAGCACTGAACAATGTGTCTCCTCTAACACTCTTAAACGACAAGAAAAGGGAACAAACAATTTGCCTTCCGGAAGGTCTTTGGGAGCAGAATTTTGTTCAGCAAGAATTTGAGAGGAGAGGTGAGAGAACACAGCTGCCAGTACTATACCTGGTGGTAAAATATTACCAGCCTCAGACTCAGAAACCTCAGGGGTACCGAAACTCCAGGATAAGCCATCTGCCTTTACATTCTTTGTACCCGGTCGGTAGGTAACCACAAAATTAAAACGAGAGAAAAACAAGGCCCACCTGGCCTGGCAAGCATTCAGACGTTTAGCACTATCAAGATACACAAGATTTTTGCGGTTTGTGATCACTGTCACCGGGTGAAGAGCTCCCTCCAAAAAATGGTGCCACACTTCAAATGCCCATTTGATTGCGACGAGCTCGCGGTTACCAATATTGTAATTTCTTTCACAAGAAGAGAACTTCCTAGAAAAAAATGCACAAGGCCTCAGGTTGGTGAGAGTAGAGGACCCCTGAGATAACACTGCCCCCACACCAACCTCAGAATCATCCACTTCTACAACAAAGGGTCATGAGAGATCAGGCTGAATTAACACCAGGGCAGAAGAGAAAGCCACCTTAAGCTCCTCAAATGCAGAATACGCAGCGGGGGACCAGTTACCTGGATCAGCCCCCTTGCGGGTAAGATCCGTGAGTGGTTTGGCGATTATGGAAAAATTCTTGATAAAGTTCCTGTAATAATTAGCAAAACCCAGAAACCGCTGAAGGGATTTTAAGTTATAGGGTCGGACCCAATCCGTAATCGCCTGAACCTTACACGGATCCATCTGAACATCTGAAGGAGTGACGATATAATCCAAAAACGAAATTTTTTGTACACAAAAAATACACTTTTTCCAGCCTAGCAAATAAACAATTTTTTCGTAACCGAGATAAAACAAGACGAAGATTCTAACGATGAGAGACCAGATCTGGAGAGAAAACCAGGATGTCATCCAAGTAGACCACCATAAAGACCCCGATATAATCATGAAAAATGATATTCATGAACCCTTGGAAGACTGTGGGGGAATTGCACAGACCGAAAGGCATAACAAGATATTTAAAGTGCCCCAGAGGAGTATTAAACGCGTACTTCCATTCGTCCCCCTTCCGGATCCGAATCAGGTTATAAGCTCCCCTTAAATCTAATTTGGAGAACCATTGTGCCCCAGAAACCTGATTCAGAAGATCCGGAATGAGGGGGAGCGGCCCAGAGTTCTTGACAGTAATTTTATTTAGTTCGCGGTAATCAATGCATGGCCTTAACCCACCATATTTTTTCTCAACAAAAAAGAAACCAGTCCCAGTTGATGACTCCGAAGGTCAAATATGCCCACTAGCCAAACTGTCATCTATATACTTCTTAAGAGACTCCCTCTCTGGTACAAACAGATTATATATACGACCTTTAGGCAGTTTGACATTAGGACTTGAGACAAGGGTTTAGAAAAAACATCTGAAAAATCAGAGATAAAATCTGAGAGATCCGGATTACTTGCAACCGTGGTACAGAGAGAAACATGTGACAGATGGGCCTTACACTGAGGACCCCAGTGAACTAGATCCAAAGTTACCCAGTCAACTACTGGATTGTGTCCCCGGAGCCATGGTAGACCCAGGATGACATTCACAGACAAATTTTTCCTTACCAGGAAGGAACAATATTCCTCATGAAGTGCTCCCACCACCAACTTAACCTGAGGGGTGTGGAATTTGACCAGACCAGCACGCAATGGGGTCAAATCCACACTAGACACTTGGACAGGAGGGGACAACGGAATCATGGAAGGCAAAATCTGGGACACAAAATCAAAGTCAATGAAATTAGCAGCTGCACCAGAATCCAGAAAAGCCTGACCTGTACATGAGGCTGACTGGACCTCAATAGTGCAGAGCAGGAACATTTTAGAAATTTTAGGGAGTACCTGAGCTCCTAGGCAGTCCTCCCAACGACTGCCTAGGAGTGGACGTTTTCCTGCTGTGGCTTCTTGGGACAGGTATTAAGCTGATGTTCGGGACTCTTACAGTAGAAACATAGTCTATTCTTCGGGCGATGTTCCCTCCTCTGCTCAGGGGTGATGCTGCCAAGCTCCATCGGTTCAGGCCCAGGTAGACTTGAGACCGGATTGAGGGTCGGCCGAGGAGCAGGAGACACCTGAGGCGATCGTCTTGACCTTAGGCATCGATCCGCCTGGATGGCAAGGGTCATAGCTTCGTCAGGAGTTTTAGGTTCTGCATGAGCTAATAACAAGTCTTTCAAGGCCTGATCTTTCCACCCCGAGTCCGTCACGTACTGTCTGAAAGTAGCACAATATTCCTCCATTTGTCTACCCTGACAGAGAGATAACAAGTGGGAAACAGCTAACGCAGGTCGGTCTGGTTCATCATAAATCTGACCCAGGGCAGAGAAAAAGCTGTCTAGAGAAGAGCGCAGAGGTGAGTCAGAAGGTAAAGAAAGCACCCAATTTTTTACGGGTCCCGCAGGAGAGACGTCACCAACCCCACCTTTTGCACTTCTGTCCCAGAGGATCGAGGTCGTAATGAAAAATAAAGTTTACATCCTTCCCGAAACGAAAAAAATTTCTTAAGGTCGCCAGAAAAAAGGTCGGGAAGGGGGACCTTAGGTTCAGGTGCAGGTGACTGAACAGCCGGAGGTGGCACCAGGGCCTAAGCACGCATGGTTTCCTGGACCTGAAGGCGAGTAGCCAGATCTTGAATCAACTTGGTTAAGGCCTGGACCTGTGAGACCATGGCTGACATAGGCTCCATAGGTGGAGTGAACGTAGCTGGTCGTATGCAGGTTGCAGGCCTCTTTTTGGGCCAGTGTTTCTGTCAGGCTGGGATAAACAGACAACAGAGGAACATGAGCCCTGAGCTTACCCCAACCTCTGTCCCTGCCTATTGCCCCACCCACGCTAAACCGTGGGGTGGCAACCATGATGACTGTGATATACACTGACTATGGTGCAGGGGATGGGAGACAAGAGACAGACAAACAAACATGGAAGAATAGTAAATAAGTCAAAACCAGGAAGGTACGTCAGGACAAAATCACAATACAAAGAGTAGTCAAAAACAAGCCAAAGTCTAAACCAACCAGTAGCGAAGTACAAAGGGATCAGGCAGAGGCAATGGTCAAAAACACGAAGCAAGGTCAGAACTGCAGAATATAAACCACTAGGATAGTTGGTGCAGAGAAACTCAAACACTGGCAAGTATGATGGTGATTGCAAGGTTTAAATGCAGCCAGGAGTCCCACCCCCACAGGTGAAAGGGAGGAGAGACTCCTGAGCACAGAATTAACCCTTAGTAGGTGACCAGGTCTGCATAGAATAGCAAATAGATTAAACTACTCACGTTCTCCGGCGTGAACCTAGAGACCAAGAACGCGAGCGAGCTTGCGGACCTGCCGCGTCCTTGGCACTCTCAAAGTGGTGCGCGCTTCCTTCCTGGAACGCGCACCAATACCAAGAGACCACTGGTGGGAGGAGGAGCCTGACAGGAGAGGGGCGGAAGCCTGGGCACGGGCATCTGCATCACCCGCAGAGTCAGAGGCAGGACCGGCAACACAGGCGCCATGACCGCCAGTCCTGACAGTGCTCATACAGAAGCCTCTCCTCAGTAATAGACACATAAAAGCCCACCTGGAAATTGCAAAAAAGCACCTAAAGGGCTCTCCGACTGTGAGAAACAAGATTCTCTGGTCTGATGAAACCAAGATTGAACCTTTTGCTCTCAGTCAGAAAACCTGATCCAGAGTGCTCTTTCCCTCAGATTGGGCTGAACGTTCCCCTTCCAACAAGACAATGACCCTATGTATACAGCCAAGTAAACAGAGCCCAGCTGGAGCACTGACTTGAACCCAATCGTTCATCTCTGGAGAGACCCAAAAATAGCTGTCCACTGATATTCCCCATCCAATCTAACAGAGTTTGAGAGGATCTGCAGAAAAGAATGGTAGAAAATACCTAAATCAAGGTCTGCAAACTTGCAATTTGCGGTCCCCAATGCATGGGCACTGTCCATGGGGCTGGCGCTGACAGATGCAGACCGATTCAACTTGGGTCAACGATCCATCCGCACCACAAAAATAGAGCATGTTTTATCTTTTTTGCGGTGCGGAGGCATGGAACAAAATGCCATGGACGCTCTCCATAGAGCTTTCAAGGCCTTCCGCTCTGTGACTCCTCACAGTATCTTCCAGATGACGGACCCATTCAAGTGAATGGATCCGCATTGGTGAAACAATGCACACACAGCCAGTGCCTGTATATTGTGGACCTGCTGTTTGCCTTGGACAATGGCCGGCACATGGCCATTATTAACTTTTTTGCATGAGGTCCACTTGTTTCTTTCATTGACAAAGTTTTCATGCAACTTAATAACCAAAACCTATATTTACAAATTAGACCACTTAATTACTCACTGCCTCACTGGGTATTATATACCAGAGTTATTTATCTTTTTATTAGCCTTAATTTAATACAAAACTTAAATGAAAGGGGTCTTCAGGCTTTATGAAAATATGAAATTGTCCCAAATACTCAAATAATGGACTTTTCAATATAGTTACCTTTGGAATATTCACTGTCCCCTTAGTGGTGTTTAGTCACATCTGTTTACATTCCTCCGTGATGACAAACTAATAGTCCCTCATAGGCCACCACAGTCGTGCGTCACAGTGTCGTCACTTAAGGAGGCAATGTCTGTCTACACCAATTACATATTGTGTCATCGCAATGTATAACATAGCATCACACAGGAGTGATAAGAGAGGTGTGGTAGGGAGCCCAAAAGCACCACTTTGGTCATAATAAAGAATTATAACTAGAGATGAGCGAGCATGCTCGTCCGAGCTTGGTGCTCTTTCGAGTATTACGGTACTCGTAAGTGCTCGCTGCTCGGACGAATATCTTGTCATGCTCGAGGAAATGGCATCTTCCGCATTGTGCATTTTTAGTGCCTATAACCTCAGCCAATCACAAGCCAGGAGACTCTGCGGTACACCCAGCATCAGGTGGGGCCCTTACATGTCGATAGCAGGGGTTGGCTGGCCTGATCAGGTGATCCTGGAATATACTAGTGACTGCCCGCGGTGCTCGGCTCAGATGCTGTCTGGATGTCGTTAGGGACAGAGCTGCTGCGTGTTAGGGCCTGCATTTAGTTCTTTGTTAGGCAGGAGTGATCTCAAAAGAACCCAACAGCCCTTCTAAGGGCTACAAGACATTTTTTTTTGTCTCCTGGCTGGGCTGGCTGGCACTAGTAGTGCAGCTATCGCCATATATAACACTTTTTTTGTTATTGTTTTATCTCAGTGATACAAATCCATTTCATACAGCAGTGTGGAACCATTCTGTGTGTCACAGTTCAGCTGTCCACTCACCACAAACCACAATCCGTATTTTCTGTCCAGGTGACCCATACTGTACGTCACGTAATCAAATACGGTCTTTTGCTTTCACTTATACAGCTACATTACAAAGATCTCTGTGCGACATTTGTCTGGGTTGCAGTCAAAATAGCCACCGTCAGCAGGGGCTGAGTTTGCTCTCTGATAGTTTCTGCACGTCACGTTAAAAAAAAATATATATAAAAAAAAATATTAAAAAAAATATATAAAAAAGTTTTTTTGTTGTTTTATCTCAGTGATACAAATCCATTTCACACAGCTGTGTGTAACCATTCTGTGTGTCACAGTTCAGCTGTTCAGTCAGCACAATCCGTATTTTCTGTCCAGGTGACCCATATTGTACGTCACGTAATCAAATACGGTCTTTTGCTTTCACTTATACAGCTACATTACAAAAATCTCTGTGCGACATTTGTCTGGGTTGCACTCAAAATAGCCACCGTCAGCAGGGGCTGAGTTTGCTCTCTGATAGTTTCTGCACGTCACGTTAAAAAAAAAAAATATATATAAAAAATATATATATATATATATAAATAGTTTTTATGTTGTTTTATTTCAGTGATACAAATCCATTTCACACAGCTGTGTGTAACCATTCTGTGTGTCACAGTTCAGCTGTTCAGTCAGCACAATCCGTATTTTCTGTCCAGGTGACCCATACTGTACGTCACGTAATCAAATACGGTCTTTTGCTTTCACTTATACAGCTACATTACAAAAATCTCTGTGCGACATTTGTCTGGGTTGCAGTCAAAATAGCCACCGTCAGCAGGGGCTGAGTTTGCTCTCTGATAGTTTCTGCACGTCACGTTAAAAAAAAATATATAAAAAAATATAAAACAAAAATATATATAAAAAAATCGTTTTTTTGTTGTTTTATCTCAGTGATACAAATCCATTTCACACAGCTGTGTGTAACCATTCTGTGTGTCACAGTTCATCTGTTCAGTCACCACAATCCGTATTTTCTGTCCAGGTGACCCATTCTGTACGTCACGTCAGTAAAAAAGGTATTTTGCTCTCACTTATACAGCTACATTACAAAAATCTCTGTGCGACATTTGTCTGGGTTGCAATTAAGCAGACCAAGTCTGCCTAATCTAATAGTTTCCGTGTAATTGCTCCATACTGCACGGTACGTAATAACATACGTAATTTAGCTCTAACTTATCCACCTATATACAAAGCACAATCCGTATTTTCTGTCCAGGTGACCCATTCTGTACGTCACGTCAGTAAAAAAGGTCTTTTGCTCTCACTTATACAGCTACATTACAAAAATCTCTGTGCGACATTTGTCTGGGTTGCAATTAAGCAGACCAAGTCTGCCTAATCTAATAGTTTCCGTGTAATTGCTCCATACTGCACGGTACGTAATAACATACGTAATTTTGCTCTAACTTATCCACCTATATATTTTCTTGTTCAGATTGAACAAGTTTGTGGGTTTCAGTACAGCAGGCCCATTTATTTTATTTTTTTTATATAATACACTTATATACAGAAAATGTTGAACCCCAGGGCTAAGGGACGAGGGCGTGGGCGTGGGCATTCAATTACTGCAGGGGGCAGAGGCCGTGGTCCTGGGCAGGGTGAGACAGTACCTGCTGATGAGGGAGCAGGGGAACGCCGCAGAGCTACACTCCCTAGCTTCATGTCTCAACTTACAGGGACACGTGGTAGAGGACTGTTGAAACCACAACAGTGCGAACAGGTGATGTCGTGGATTGCGGACAATGCTTCAAGTAATTTGTCCACCAGTCAGTCTTCCACGCAGTCCACCCACGTTACCCAAGGGAGCACTCCTCTGGCTCCTCCACCTCAACCTCCTTCCCCCAGTCTGCCCCCTCCCAGGAAAATTTGGAATGCGATCCGGCATACTCTGAGGAACTGTTTTCTGGACCCTTCCCAGAGTCACAAACCACTTCTCAGGTTGCTGCTGACCTCGTTCCCGATGCCCAAGTTTTCCAACTGTCGCAGTCTGTGGGTGATGATGATGATGATGACAATGTTGACTTAGTGGAAGAAGTTTGTAAAGAGGTGTCGGACGATGAGGAGACACGGTTGTCAGACAGTGGTGAAGTTGTTGTCAGGGCAGGAAGTCCGAGGGGGGAGCAGACTGAGGAATCGGAGGATGACGAGGTGACTGACCCAAGCTGGGTTGATAAGCCGAGTGAAGACAGTGCTTCTGAGGCGGAGGCGAGTGCTGCACCAGAACAGGTTGGAAGAGGCAGTGGTGTGGCCAGAGGGAGAAGCAGGGCCAGAGCTGGTGCATCAGCAGCAACTGTTTCACGTAGTGAAGCTCCCGTGGCGAGGCCTAGATGTTCGCAAGTCTGGAGGTTCTTTAAAGAAAGTGAGGATGACCGACGGACTGTGGTGTGCAACCTGTGCCACACCAGGATCAGCAGGGGTGCCACCACTACTAGCCTAACCACCACCAGCATGCGCAGGCATATGAGTGCTAAACACCCCACTCAATGGAACCAAGGCCGTTCACCTCCTGCGGGTCACACCACTGCTCCTTCCCCTGTGTCACTCGCTGCCTCTGCTAGTCAACCCCCTGCCCAGGACCCCGGCACGAGTGCCTCCCGCCGGAAAACCACACCTTCGCCTCCACGATCCTCCACAGCGTCCACCAATGTGTCCCAGCGCAGCGTTCAGCTGTCTTTACAGCAGACGCTGGAGCGCAAGAGGAAATACAGTTCCACCCACCCACATGCCCAAGCCCTCAACGTCCACATCTCCAAATTGCTGAGCCTGGAGATGCTGCCCTATAGGCTGGTAGAGACCGAGGCCTTTCGCAATCTCATGGCGGTGGCTGCCCCTCGGTATTCGGTCCCCAGCCGCCACTATTTTTCCCGATGTGCCGTCCCAGCCCTACACCAGCACGTGTCACAGAACATCATCCGTGCCCTGACCAACGCTGTTTCTGAGAAGGTCCACCTAACCACGGACACGTGGACAAGTGCTGCCGGGCAGGGACACTATATCTCACTGACGGCACATTGGGTTAACTTGGTGGAGGCTGGGACCGAGACTGACCCTGGGGCCGCTCATGTACTGCCCACACCGAGGATTGCGGGGCCTACCTCGGTCACGGTCTCTCAGACGTACTATGCCTCCTCCTCCGACCCCTCCTCCTCCTCCACCGAATTACCATCCGTGGGCACGGCGCCTTCAGTCGGTAGCTCTAGGCGCAGCAGCAGTGCCGTGGGTAAGCGCCAGCAGGCGGTGCTCAAACTGCTGAGCTTAGGTGACAAAAGGCACACCGCCCAAGAGCTGTTACAGGGCATCACGGCGCAGACCGATCTGTGGCTGGCACCGCTGAACCTCAAGCCAGGCATGGTTGTGTGTGACAACGGGCGTAACCTGGTGGCGGCTCTGCAACTCGGCAGACTGACACATGTGCCATGCCTGGCCCACGTGTTCAATCTAATAGTTCAGCGGTTCCTCAAGACATACCCCAATCTGTCTGATTTGCTCACCAAGGTGCGCCGCATCTGTGCGCATTTCCGCAAGTCGACCACAGATGCTGCCACTCTCAGGGCAGCGCAGCGCCGCCTACAACTGCCCGCTCACCGACTGTTGTGCGACGTGCCCACGAGATGGAATTCGACATTAAACATGTTATCCAGAGTTTACCAGCAGCGCAGAGCGATTGTAGACTGCCAGATGTCAACTTCCACCAGAACTGGTAGTCAGGTCACTCAGATTCCTCAAGTCTACAATGAGGAGTGGACGTGGATGTCTGATATCTGCCAGGTGTTGAGCAACTTTGAGGAGTCAACACAGATGGTCAGCGGCGATGCCGCCATTATCAGCCTCACCATCCCGCTGCTTTGCCTGTTGAAAAACTCACTGCTCAGCATGAAGTCGGATGCTTTGCGCTTGTCACAAGAGACGGTGGAGGAAGATACGTCGCTTGATAGCCAGAGCACCCTCCGGTCTGTTTCTCAGCGCGTATCGGAGGAGGGGGATGAGGATGAGGAGGAAGAGGAGGAGAATGTCGGCGAGACAGAAGAGGGTACCAGTGCTCAGTCCTTCTTAACTCTTGAGCGTGTATGGGCTGAAGAGGAGGAGGAGGAGGAAATGGAGAGTCAGGCCAGTGAGGAGAGGGAATTCTTGCGTGTTGGGACTCTGGCGCACATGGCAGACTTCATGTTAGGCTGCCTATCCCGTGACCCTCGTGTTAGAAGCATTTTTTCAAACACCGATTACTGGGTGTTCACTCTCCTGGACCCACGGTACAAGCAGAACCTTTCCACTCTCATCCCTGCAGAGGAAAGGAGTATGAGAGTGAATAAATATCAACAGGCCCTGGTGCACAAGCTGAAACAATCCTTCCCATCTGACGCCGCTAGCGGCAGAGGGCATGGTTCTGTGGGCCAAGTAGCGGGGGAGAGGAGGCGAGCAGGCAGCTTGTCCAGCACTGGCAGGGGAACGCTCTCCAAGGCCTTTGCCAGTTTTATGTCACCCCAGCAAGACACTGTCACCTGTCCCCAGTCTAGGCAGAGTAGGGGGGAGCTGTACAGAAAGATGGTGAGGGAGTACCTAGCTGACCATACCAACGTCCGGACCGATCACTCTGCTCCATACAACTACTGGGTTTCAAAGCTGGACACGTGGCCTGAACTGGCGCTGTACGCCTTGGAGGTGCTGGCCTGCCCTGCCGCTAGCGTGCTGTCAGAGCGGGTATTCAGTGCAGCTGGTGGCGTCATCACCGATAAGCGTACACGCCTGTCAACTGACAGCGCTGACAGGCTGACGCTTATTAAAATGAACAAAGCCTGGATTTCACCGGAATTCAAATCTCCTCCGGGGATAAGCAGCTAAAGATCTACATTACTTATGTATCCGATTCCTCCTCTCTACTCCTCCTCCTCCTCCTTGTCGTCTTTGCCTAACGCTGACCAAAAAAACGCCATTTTTTAGAGGTCCAACTGGCACTTTTTTACCACAACTTTTCAGGAGGGCCCCCTACAGGCCCTCTCTTCAAACAATTTTTCCGGAGGTCCACCTACAGGCCCTCTCTCCAAACAATTTTTCCGGAGGTCCACCTACAGGCCCTCTCTCCAAACAATTTTTCCGGAGGGCCACCTACAGGCCCTCTCTCCAAACAATTTTTCCGGAGGTCCACCTACAGGCCCTCTCTCCAAACAATTTTTCCGCACTGTCAACTACAGACAGTGTAAAACAATGTTTTAGGAGCGTCAAACAGACAGTCCAAAACAATTTTTCAGGATGCGCAAGTACCGACATTTAAAAAAAAAATTTTTTTTGCTGAGGGTAGACTTTATGTACTCCGAAAAGAAAAAATTTTTGGAGGCTCAACAAAAGCCATTTCACTGCATTCTCAGTCGGACAAAGTCATTGGTGGTGTAACCGCCATGCTGTGTCAGGCTAAATTTTTGGGTGCTTCACCAGCTACCGCATACTAACTCAGTCACTCTGTTGTCACCGCCGCCATACAGGGCCACGAAAAATGTTTATGTGGTTCGCCTGCTCCCGCAGTGTCACTCGCTCACTCTGTTGTCACCACCATAGTGGTTTGCACTATAGCAGCCCAAGTCTGCACATTCCCCTTTTTATCTCCAAGTGATCTATACTGCACGTCACGTAATAAAATAGGTTCTTTTGCTCTCAGTGATACAAATCCATTTCATAAAATCCTTTCTTTCTCTTTAACTGATCTATACTGAACGTCACTTTTAAAAATACGTCTTTTTCCTCTCTTTCTCTCTCTCCAAACTATTTTTCCGGATAGGTGCCATATACGGTATTAAACTGAGAAGAATACATTGAACACATGCCACACTTGATCAATCTCATAGTTGACAACTGTACCGGTTGATGCTAAATTTTTAAGTTGGGGTCCTGCGTCGTCATTCGAACTCCATCCGGCTGTTGTCACCACCACACACGCTAGCCAAGGGGGCACTCCTCTGGCTCTTCCAGCTCAACCTCCTTCCCCCAGCCTGCCCCCACCTACAGGCCCTCTCTCCAAACAATTTACCCGGGTAGGGGACGTATTAGATATTGTACTGATTTTTTTTTGGTTCTTCTTTTAATTGCCTCCTGCGATAGTGCGATAGACGGGAATCGAACCCGGGTCAACTGCTTGGGAAGCAGCTATGCTCACCACTTTACCACCAACAGCCACAGCAACTGATAAGAACAGATACTAAACTTGATGTAAGCCAACATTTCGACAATCGATAACCCGAAACGGGTCCGCCGTCGAGCCCGGCGTTCGGACACACTGAGCATTTCACATACTCTGACCGAGTCTGACCCTGGGGCCGCTCATGTACTGCCCACTTGGAGGATTGCGGGGCCTACCTCGTTCATGGTTTGTCAGAATTACTATGCCACTTTCTCCAACCCCTTCTCCTCCACCTTCGAATTACCATCCATGCTTCACCTCCTGCTACCTCAGTCTAACTCGGTCACTCTGTTGTCACCGCCATGCTGCGTCAGGCTAAATTTTTGGGTGGCTCACCTGCTACCTCATCTAACTTGGTCACTTGTTGGTGTCACCGCCATGCTGTGTCAGGCTTATGCCTGCATCGTGGGGCTGGGGATAGGAGAGCAGTGCCAGCATGGGCATGGGTGATTCCCTATATATTCCCACCATGCCAGCCATGGGTTGTACATAAACTAATAACAGGAAAAACAAAAAAAATATTTTACAGGAAGGGTCAACCGCAGACACTCCAAAACAATTTTACATGAGGGAGTGTCTCCCCGTCTGCCATCGTGTTCGGTCAGGCTGTCAGTAGGTACACCACCTCTGTCGTCCGCAGAAGCGGCCACTATGAGGAAGGCCACGGCAAGAACATCCCCTTTTCAATTGAGAGCAAGTGTAGAATTGTAGGAGGATGACACTTTTCTTCGGCAGTGGATTCACCTTCCCCTTTATCATTGCCAGACAACAGTTGGTGAAAAAGTAATTGGCAATGATGAAGAAAATGTAACGGTGCAGTGGACCGTCTGTGACGCAAAACCTATATATTCCCACCATGCCAGCCATGGGTTGTACATAAACTAATAACAGGAAAAACAAAAAAAAATATTTTACAGAAGGGTCAACTACAGACACTCCTAAACAATTTTACATGAGGGAGTGTCTCCCCGTCTGCCATCGTGTTCGGTCAGGCTGTCAGTAGGTACACCACCTCTGTCGTCCGCAGAAGCGGCCACTATGAGGAAGGCCACGGCAAGAACATCCCCTTTTCAATTGAGAGCAAGTGTAGAATTGTAGGAGGATGACACTTTTCTTCGGCAGTGGATTCACCTTCCCCTTTATCATTGCCAGACAACAGTTGGTGAAAAAGTAATTGGCAATGATGAAGAAAATGTAACGGTGCAGTGGACCGTCTGTGACGCAAAACCTATATATTCCCACCATGCCAGCCATGGGTTGTACATAAACTAATAACAGGAAAAACAAAAAAATATTTTACAGAAGGGTCAACTACAGACACTCCTAAACAATTTTTTAGGAGGGTCAACTTCGGACACTCCAAAACAAATTTTTGGGAGGCTCACCTACAGACATTTGACTGCTACCTCAATCTAACTTGGTCACTTGTTGGTGTCACTACGCTGTCACCATGATGTGTCAGGCTTATGCCTGCGTCGTGGGGCGGGGGATAGCACAGCAGTGCCAGCATGAGCAGTGGTGTCACCTGCAGGCGGTGATGGACCTTCGTTGCACCTAGTTGGGTGCTTCCCTAACATGTGATGGGCATGTGCCTCGCCTTTCTTGGTCTGGGTGAGCACAATTGCCATGAGGGTAACCACCAGGCTGTTGCAGGAGAATTTGGGGTAATGGTGGGATTAGGCAGCCTCAGAGGCATCCATGCATGCTGCCCCTGCTGTTTCCTGTCCATTTCCGTGGTGTTTCCATCATTTTCTGAGGTTTCCAGGTTTTCACCCAGCCTTCCCTAGGCAGAGCCTTGGTCCCCTGCAAAAATGCTCGAGTCTCCCATTGACTTCAATGTGGTTCGTTACTCGAAACGAGCACCCAAGCATCGGGTAAAGTTCGACTCGAATAACGAGCACCCGAGCATTTTAGTGCTCGCTCATCTCTAATTATAACGGTGAGTACCGTATTTTTCACTTTATAAGACGGGCGGTCTATAAGACGCACCCCAGGTTTAGACAACCAAAAATTAGAAAATATATTTTCAAGGTTCTCTTTGAAGGGAATGTGGTTTACTGAAGTGGAGGGGTCATGGTCAATAACTTTAGGGTGTGTGTAGGGAAGGGAGAATAGTTTTAGTCAGCTCCTGTTACCCTTAGTGTGTCATCTGCTGACCATTGTGCATGTGATCATCTCATTAAAAGTGACTATCCAAATAAATGTGTCTCCTCTCATTGCTCTGTTGTGTCCTGCCATGCTTCTTGTTCTGCTAGATTATTTTTAAGTATTTGTCTGCAAAGGAGGTTGTAGCCTGGAAAGAAGATGTGATATGGGCATGAAGGCATATGCTATCCTGCAGCACCTTTGTCCACAGATGTTACAGCTGGGCCTATAGATCCTGCACACTCGTGGGTTGCTGAAACTGGCATCCCAGTTGGTCCCATAAATACTCAATTGGCAGTAAATCTGGCGACTGGCCAGGCCATGGAAGGGTTACAAACTAGCAGAGACATTCCTGGGAAACCCTTACTGTGCATGTGGATGAGCATTGTTATGCAAGTGGGTGTGGACCTACTGGGCCACTGACCAGCTATACCCTGGACCGGCATGACTAAGCAACTGCCTGGTCTTCACTAGAGCCTCTGATGGTGAGGATAGGCTTGGGCCATTTGGGTAGTAGCCAGGTGCTACTCCAGAGCAGTTCCTGATTCAGTGGCAGCTGACCAGCAAGCACCAAGGGTAAGTGCATGGTCAGGAAGTCCGAAGTCAGGGCAGGCAGCCATCAAGCAAAGTCCATAAACGAAGTCCAAGGTCAGAGGCAGGTGGCAAACATGCAAAATCGAATAAATCCAAAAGCAGGGTCCGTTACACAGAAAAGAAGAGAATCCAAAAACACCTTCAGACTAGGAACTAAACAAGCTAGTGACCATGAGTTGCTCAGGTATCTTCCTGGGGCAGTGCAAGTGCTGCCTCACAAGGGAGGAGAGACACACCCATACAAGCCCTGACAAAAGTACAGGACTTAAGCAGGAAGTAAGCTCTGGCATGGAGCACTGATACAACGGTTAAGCTACCTGCTGCCCACACTTTTCAGCACGGCACATGGCAGCAGGAGGGAAAGAGGGCGCCCATGCCTGCGAGTAGGGACAGCAGCATCGACAAGGACCGCTGGGCTAACGAGTATTCACCTGCTGAAAAATACCAGTTTGAAGTCCTTCCATGAGAGTCAACACATGTGATCGCAGATTGTCTTGCACATATCACTGAGCTGTTAGTGTCCCTCATATCACTACTAGGGGTGACCATCATAGGCAATGGCTCCCAAGATCATCACAACAGCAGTTGGGGCAGTGTGTCGCTCCACAGCTAAGGTAGGATTGAAGAATTCACCATGAGGCCTCTATACTCAAACGCAACCACCATCTGATTCCAAACAGAATCTGGATTCACCACTAAAGATGATATGGTTCCAGTCTGTATCAGTCCATGCTACTCATTCAAAACACCACTGCAAATGAAGGTAACGTGGCTAGCTGTCAATGGCAGGAAAGGTAATGGGTGTTGTGACACCAAACTTCCTTCTGTTAAGTGCCTGGAAATGGTCTGGGCAGAGACAGGGTTGTGTAATGAAGGTGCCACCTGTGTCTGGATGAAGAACAATGAAATTGTAGGAGTTGCTTGTGCTTGCCAGTGGATCGAAGGATTCTCTCTATTGGTGGTCTGTTTCAGTCATCTGGAGCCTGTTTGTTATGTGTGCATGCCCTCACATAACCTCTGTTTTCAACAGACCATACCAGCTAGGTCAGAACAACCTAGATGGCAGGCAATTCATCAAAACAGCCATCCTGCTTCACTTGGACCAATGATGCTTCCTCATTTAAGAACTGGGCAAACTGTCTTTGAATGTGTTGTAAACATATGTCTTAGCAACTGTATAACAAATTAATTGCAAAATTAAAAAAGGGTTTTACATTTAACATTATATATGTTTACTTTTTGCCTTGTGAATAACCTTTGTAGTACTCACCATTAGGGGTATTTTGAATGGATAATGTTTGAGACCCAAGAACTAAGTGGATGCTGGTAGAATTTTACTGATTTTGGTGTCTATTGTTTTTTATTATGAGGCATTTTGAACAAAATTAATACAAGTTTTGTTGCTTATTGGTTTACAGTCAGCCATGAGTTGTCTTGTGTTTTCTGTATGGATCACACTCATGATATAATCTATCTAATCTATGATTCACACATGGCAAATATTCAGCCTAGTTCAATGAAATTTACAGAACAAAATAGTACTTGAAATTTTTTTGTACTACTGAAACAGCCTTAACGTCACGACTTTTATATTTAATATGTTCCCCATTCACTAATGATACTGAACTACAGTGAATAACATTTCTGGTTTTCAAAGTTCTAAAAATAAAATTCCATAAATGTGACACAACTGTGGAGGAGGCATAGAACATAGGAAAGGGTGTTGCCCTTAGAAAAACATGATGGCCAGTCAAGTTCTTGTCTGGAACTTAGTGTGATTAGAGGTGAATCATTGATCAGTCCTCTCCTTCTGGTTGGAACTATGATGCATACCTAGGTTTGGCTTTTATGGAGAAGAAAATGAGGTTTCCAAACCAAGCCACTTCAAATGAATCAGTCCATGGACTCTGTAGAGTCTATATATAACAGTATCCTTAGATCCCATACTCCCTTGGATTGTCCACAAGAAGGAAGACATGGATGTTTTCATTGCTTTCCAACATGAGTATATTTTCCCATTAAACCAGTGGGGATTCTAATGATAAATAGCTATAATTTCTTTTAGTGTGACTCCAGATAGTAAGCATGTTTATTCAGTGGAAACTAATTTGGCTATTTTGTCTTAGCCTGCTGGTAATTTGAAGATCACAATCAGTTGGTAGGGAAAATGTATTAATGAAGACAAGTTAGAAATGTGTCTATTTACAGAGCTAATTCTAATTCTCTGTAAATAGAATATATTATCAGTATGTAATGCAGCATAAAATGCCAAAGAAAGTCACAGAGGGGCAGGAATTTATTTCCTACCGTACAAAGAAGCACCCCACAATATGCTACCCATTTTATCCTGAATATGGCAACACCTCATATGTGGTCATAAACTATTATATGGGCACACAGCAGGACTCAGAAGAGATGGAGCACCTTATGGCTTTTGGAGGGCAGATTTCACTGGAATGATTTTCAGGCACCATATCTCATTTGAAGACCACCTGATGCACCCCTACAGTAGAAAATCCTAAGAAGTGATCTCAATTTTGGAAACTATACCCATGTTTGAATTTTTAAAGGGGTGTAGTGAGCACTTTGGCTCCACAGGTATTTTATACGATTTAGAAACACGTAACCTTGAAAATGAAAAATTACATAATTACATATTTTACAAGAAAATGTTGGTTTAGGCCCAATTTTTCATTTTCACAAGGGGTAACAGGAGAAAACGCACCCCACAATTTGTTACTCATTTTATCCTGAATACGGTAACACCCCATATGTGGTAATAAACTGATGTATGGGCAAATGGCAGGGCTCAGAAGGGAGGGAGCACCATTTGGCTTTTGGAGTGCAGATTTCACCAGAATAATTTTCATATGCCATGGTGCATTTGTAGAGACTCTGTGGAAGCCCCCAAAAGTGACACCATATTGGAAACCACACCACTCTAAGGAATTTTTAAAGGGGTGTAGTGAGCAACTTGCAATTTTTCCATAGATGTGCCATTTCAGTGCCCAATGTGTTGTGCCCAGTATATGCCAGTGTGAAAAGCAAGTTATTTTATTATTATGTTGGGCAACCTGGTTTTATAAAAACCCTACACGTGGCCCTAATGCCTGAACATACAACAGGACTCAGGAGTAAAAGAGCACCATGCACATTTGATGCCCAATTTGGTGATTTATGCATCTTTGGCTGACAATTGTAGAGGCTCTGGGGTGAAATAAAATAACAGAACCCCTGAGAAGTGACCCTAAATCGGAAACTACACCCCACCAAAGTATTTATTAAGGGGTGGAGCAAGCATTTTGAACCTTCAGGTGTTTTACAGAAATGAATGAGCATGGGACTGTGCGAAATAAAAATTGCAAGTTTTCCACATATATAGCATTTCAGTGTCCAAGATGTTGTGCCCAGCTCATACCATCTGAGACACACAACACCCATTAAATTATTAAGTGGGTACTGAAATGCGGGTCGTAAAGTGTTGTTTGGGTATGCTGCAGGGTTCAGCACAGATTTTTATGGATTGGTTTAGGGGTGCCATGTTGCTATTGAACAGCCTATGGGGACCAGTGCATGGATTTTCTGAGAACCATACGTTTAGGACAAGGTGATGTTTTCATTGGTATCATCTTGCAGTACATAAGACTTTCTGATTGCTTGGTATGGTCCTTTTTGTGAATCAAGGTGACCAAAAAATAGCTGTTTTGGCACAGTATTATTTTTTTTAAGGTGTACACCTGATGGGGCGCATCATTTGATATTTTATAGAGTTGGTCATTATGGACGTTGCAATACCTAATGTCTATTATTCTTTTTTCTATTTGTTACAAAGGGAAAGGGGCTCTTTTTTTACTTGAAACTTTTTTATTTTGTAAAATACTTTTTAAAAACTTTTTATTTTTGTTCCACATCATGTATTGTAATACACTGAACTGTCTGTAATACACTGATAGATTGCCTATGAGACCCAGCCTGGCTCTGATGCTTGTGTAAGAGATTGGGCTGCCTTAGCACCTATCACCTCTCTATTCCAGCTAATCATATGTATCAAAAATCAGGACTGTCTGTGGCATTGTACGCACATGGACAAAATTGTTGGTACTCTTCCATTTAAGAAAGAAAAACCACAATGATCAAATGACAAAAGTAATAAATCAAAATTTACTTAAAATCAACTAATGAAAATCAGACTTATGCGTATGAATTGTAGTTCAAAAGAATCATTTATAAAACTGATGAAACTGGCCTGGACGAAAATGATGGTACTCTTAACTTTTGTTGCACAACTTTTTGAGGTAATCACTGCAGTAAAGCTATTTCTGTAACTCTCAATGAGACATATGTACCTGTCCACAGGTATTTTGGGCCACTCCTCGTCAGCAAAGTGCAACAGCTGTCTCAGGTTTGAAAGGTGCCTTCTCCAGACTACATGTTTCAACTCCTTCCACAGATGTTCAATAGGATTTAGACCAGGGCACATAGAGGGTGACTTCATAATTTTCCATTCTTGGAGGTTTTTAGCTGTGTGCTTGGGTAATTATCCTGTTGGAGGATCTATGACCTGCGACCAAGACCAAGCTTTCTTATATTGGAAAGTACATTTTGCTCCAGAATGCCTTGAAAGTCTTGGGATTTCATGGCACTCTGCACAGATTCAAGACACCTTGTGCCAGATGCAGAATGTTTCACAGTAGACACAGTGTTTTTTCTTTGTATGCTTCATTTTTGCATCTGTGAAAATAGAACTGATGTGACTTGCCAGAAAGCTCCAGTTTTGTCTCATCTGTCCAAAGGACATTCTCCCAGAAGCTTTGTGGCTTGTCAATATCCATTTTGGCAAATTCTAGTCCCACTTTTTTATGATTTGCTTTAAAAAATGGCTTCCACCTTGGGCGTCTTCCATTAAGTCTATTTTAGCTGAGACAATGATGGATGGTGCGATCTGACACTGATGTACCTTAACCTTAGAGTTCATCTCTAATATCTTTGGAAGTTGTTCTGGGCTCTTTGGTTACCATTTGTATTATCTATCTCTTTAATTTTCCATCAATTTTCCTCTTGTGGCCCCATCCAGGGAGGTTGGCTACAGTCCTGTAGACCTTAAACTTCTGAATAATATGTGCAACTGTAATAACAGGAACATCAAGCTCTTTGGAGGTGGTCTTATAGCCTTTACCTTTAACATGATTGTCTATAATTTTCTTTCTAATCTCCAGAGACAATTATCCATGTTCAGTATGGTACAGACCATAAAACCAAATGGCACAGTGACTACTTTTCAGCATTTAAATAGGCAGACAGATCAGAGAGACTTCTTATAAGTTTAAAGACACCTGTGATGCTAATTACAGGACTCACCTTAGTTTAACATGTCCTTATGGTCAAATAATTTTCAGTGTTTTCTAGTGGTACCATTATTTTTGTTTAGGACAGTTTCTTTAGTTTGTTTTTTACAATGATTCTGTTAAACCACAATTTAAAAGCAATGTCTGATTTTCATTATTTGATTTTTAGTAAATTTTGATTTGTTATTATTTTTGCCAGTATCAAGTTATTTCAGTGACCATTTTGGTTTTTCTTTCTTTAACAGAATTTGTATCAACAAATTTGTCCACGTGTGCACAATGCCACAGACAGTCCTAATTTGTGATACATATGATTAACTGGAATACTCAACCACTCACCATGCACTTTTCCAAAATAATTGTATCACGTTATGTGCAAGTGTTCAGTTGGAAATGCACTAAAGAGGCACATGCACTAGTGCTCCATGTACTGCTACCTTTTTGTGCTACTTGTTCTGTACTGGTCTAAGTCTCTACTAGAGATGAGCGAATTGATTTGTCGATTCGTATCGAATCTTGGGAATTTTCAGCTGCGAAGCGAATCCGAATATCAGGTGATTCGCTTCGGCTTTGTACGCATTCGCTACGTAGTTTGTCCTATAAATTACACGCTATTGCTACGTATAAGTTACTCTATACGCTGGTGCGTACGAATTGAATTCATTTGCGATGCAGACTCCTCCATGGTAGCTCCGCCCCCTTCTCCAGCGCACGAGGAAGACGAGGCAACTCAGGAAATTAAGATGGCGACACAGTGAGGCCCTGACTGGGGAGGCATGGTGTGGGGCACCGACCCCTTTGAGGAGAAGGAACCGGAGGAGATCTACGTCTCTGAACATGTCCGGCAGCCTAAGAAGTCGGGCACGGCGGAGGCGGCAGGAGTTCCCGCTCCGCTGCAGAAGGACTACTCCCTTTGGCAAAATTCAATAGTCGCCTAGGCTGTCACCCGGAACGCCCTGACCCTCTGGGAACAGAAAAAGTTGGTAGAGGAGTGGGTTGTACAGGTTTTGGAGCACCCATGGTCCGGTGACCCCAAGCTTGAGCGCCGAAGGGGTACCGTTATTTGGTTCAGTGTGGAACGGGGAGTAGGTTTTATTTATGGGAGCCACAAAGTGGAATTAACCTGAAGGGTGAGCACTATTTGGCATTTGTTTTTATTTTTGTTGCCCTGCGTTTGTCCTCACCCAGATGGACATGGATTATCAGGACTCCCCCCATCAAAAAAAAAAAGTTTTAACCAAGTTGCGCATACATGCGCCTCATCCCTATTTTCCCTCTTTTCAGGTTATTGGGGAGACCCTTGAAAGAGGGTTTTTTAAGGAACCTTTGCTGCTATTTTTTTACCCATTTGGATTACAATGTTACCAATGTGGATTACAAATTGCAACTGAGTTGGGAATCTGTTCCAGTTGTATGACAAGCGTCAGAAGAAAAAAGACTTAAACGTGTCCGTGAGCATACTAGGTAGGTGATATTTAAAATTAGAGATGAGCGAGCACTAAAATGCTCGGGTGCTCGTTATTCGAGACGAACTTTTCCCGATGCTCGGGTGTTCGTTTCGAGTAACGAACCCCATTGAAGTCAATGGGAGACTCGAGCATTTTTTGCAGGGGACCAAGGCTCTGCCTAGGGAAGGCTGGGTGAAAACCTGGAAACCTCAGAAAATGATGGAAACACCATGGAAATGGACAGGAAACAGCAGGGGCAGCATGCATGGATGCCTCTGAGGCTGCCTAATCCCACCATTACCGCAAATTCTCCTGCAACAGCCTGGTGGTTACCCTCATGGCAATTGTGCTCACCCAGACCAAGAAAGGCGAGGCACATGCCCATCACATGTTAGGGAAGCACCCAACTAGGTGCAAAGAAAAATTGTTTGGAGAGAGGGCCTGTAGGTGGACCTCCGGAAAAATTGTTTACAGAGAGGGCCTGTAAGTGGACCTCCGGAAAAATTGTTTACAGAGAGGGCCTGTAGGTGGACCTCCGGAAAAATTTTTACAGAGAGGGTCTGTAGGTGGACCTCCGGAAAAATTGTTTACAGAGAGGGCCTGCAGATGGACCTCCGTAAAAATTGTTTACAGAGAGGGCCTGTAGGTGGACCTCCGGAAAAATTGTTTACAGAGAGGGCCTGTAGGTGGACCTCCGGAAAAATTGTGGTAAAAGAGTGCCAGTTGGACCTCTAAAAAATGGCGTTTTTTGGGTCAGCGTTAGGCAAAGACGACAAGGAGGAGGAGGAGTAGGAGGAGTAGAGAAGAGGAATTGGATACATAAGTAATGTTAATCTTTAGCTGCTTTCCCCCGGAGGAGATTTGAATTCCGGTGAAATCCAGGCTTTGTTTATTTTAATAAGCGTCAGCCTGTCAGCGCTGTCAGTTGAATACCCGCTCTGACAGCACGCTAGCGGCAGGGCAGGCCAGCACCTCCAAGGCGTACAGCGCCAGTTCAGGCCACGTGTCCAGCTTTGAAACCCAGTAGTTGTATGGAGTAGAGTGATCGCTACGGACGTTTGTATGGTCAGCTAGGTACTCCCTCACCATCTTTCTGTACAGCTCCCCCCTACTCTGCCTAGACTGGGGACAGGTGACAGTGTCTTGCTGGGGTGACATAAAAGTGGCAAAGGCCTTGGAGAGCATTCCCCTGCCAGTGCTGGACAAGCTGCCTGCTCGCCTCCTCTCCCCCGCTACTTGGCCTACAGAACCATTCCCTCTGCCGCTAGCGGCGTCAGATGGGAAGGATTGTTTCAGCTTGTGCACCAGGGCCTGTTGATATTGATTCACTCTCATACTCCTTTCCTCTACAGGGATGAGAGTGGAAAGGTTCTGCTTGTACCGTGGGTCCAGGAGAGTGAACACCCAGTAATCGGTGTTTGAAAAAATGCTTCTAACGTGAGGGTCACGAGATAGGCAGCCTGGACTGAGCACTGATACCCTCTTCTGTCTCGCCGACATTCTCCTCCTCTTCCTCCTCATCCTCATCCCCCTCCTCCGATATGCGCTGAGAAACAGACCAGAGGGTGCTCTGGCTATCAAGCGACGTATCTTCCTCCACCGTCTCTTGTGACAAGCGCAAAGCATCCGACTTCATGCTGAGCAGTGAGTTTTTCAACAGGCAAAGCAGCGGGATGGTGAGGCTGATAATGGCGGCATCGCTGCTGACCATCTGTGTTGACTCCTCAAAGTTGCTCAACACCTGGCAGATATCAGACATCCACGTCCACTCCTCATTGTAGACTTGAGGAATCTGAGTGACCTGACTACCAGTTCTGGTGGAAGTTGACATCTGGCAGTCTACAATCGCTCTGCGCTGCTGGTAAACTCTGGATAACATGTTTAATGTCGAATTCCATCTTGTGGGCACGTCGCACAACAGTCGGTGAGCGGGCAGTTGTAGGCGGCGCTGCGCTGCCCTGAGAGTGGCAGCATCTGTGGTCGACTTGCGGAAATGCGCACAGATACGGTGCACCTTGGTGAGCAAATCAGACAGACTGGGGTATGTCTTGAGGAACCGCTGAACTATTAGATTGAACACGTGGGCCAGGCATGGCACATGTGTCAGTCTGCCGAGTTGCAGAGCTGCCACCAGGTTACGCCCGTTGTCACACACAACCATGCCTGGCTTGAGGTTCAGCGGTGCCAGCCACAGATCGGTCTGCGCCGTGATGCCCTGTAACAGCTCTTGGGCGGTGTGCCTTTTGTCACCTAAGCTCAGCAGTTTGAGCACCGCCTGCTGGCGCTTACCCACGGCACTGCTGCTGCGCCTAGAGCTACCGACTGAAGGCGCCGTGCCCACGGATGGTAATTCGGAGGAGGAGGTGGAGGAGGAGGAGGGGTCGGAGGAGGAGGCATAGTACGTCTGTGAGACCGCGACCGAGGTAGGCCCCGCAATCCTCGGTGTGGGCAGTACATGAGCGGCCCCAGGGTCAGACTCGGTCCCAGCCTCCACCAAGTTAACCCAATGTGCCGTCAGTGATATATAGTGTCCCTGCCCGGCAGCACTTGTCCACGTGTCCGTGGTTAGGTGGACCTTCTCAGAAACAGCATTGGTCAGGGCACGGATGATGTTCTCTAACAAGTGCTGGTGTAGGGTTGGGACGGCACATCGGGAAAAATAGTGGCGGCTGGGGACCAAATACCGAGGGGCAGCCACCGCCATGAGATTGCGAAAGGCCTCGGTCTCTACCAACCTATAGGGCAGCATCTCCAGGCTCAGCAATTTGGAGATTTGGACGTTGAGGGCTTGGGCATGTGGGTGGGTGGAACTGTATTTCCTCTTGCGCTCCAGCGTCTGCTATAAAGACAGCTGAACGCTGCGCTGGGACACATTGGTGGACGCTGTGGAGGATCGTGGAGGCGAAGGTGTGGTTTTCCAGCGGGAGGCGCTCATGCCGGGGTCCTGGGCAGGGGGATGACTAGCAGAGGCAGCGAGTGACACAGGGGAAGGAGCAGTGGGGTGACCCCCAGGAGGTGAACGGCCTTGGTTCCATTGAGTGGGGTGTTTAGCACTCATATGCCTGCGCATGCTGGTGGTGGTTAGGCTAGTAGTGGTGGCACCCCTGCTGATCCTGGTGTGGCACAGGTTGCACACCACAGTCCGTTGGTCATCCTCACTTTCTTTAAAGAACCTCCAGACTTGCGAACATCTAGGCCTCGCAACGGGAGCTTCACTACGTGAAACAGTTGCTGCTGATGCACCAGCTCCGGCCCTGCTTCTCCCTCTGGCCACACCACTGCCTCTTACAACCTGTTCTGGTGCAGCACTCGCCCCTGCCTCAGAAGCACTGTCTTCACTCGGCTTATCAACCCAACTTGGGGCAGTCACCTCGTCATCCTCCGATTCCTCAGTCTGCTCCCCCCTCGGACTTCCTGCCCTGACAACAACTTCACCACTGTCTGACAACCGTGTCTCCTCATCGTCCGACACCTCCTTGCACACTTCTTCCACTAAGTCAACATTGTCATCATCACCCACAGACTGCGACAGTTGGAAAACTTGGGCATCGGGAAAGAGGTCAGCAGCAACCTGAGAAGTGGTTTGTGACTCTTGGAAGGGTCCAGAAAACAGTTCCTCAGAGTATGCCGGATCGCATTCCAAATTTTCCTGGGAGGGGGCAGACTGGGGGGAAGGAGGTTGAGATGGAGGAGCCAGAGGAGTGCTCCCTTGGGTAACGTGGGTGGACTGCGTGGAAGACTGACTGGTGGACAAATTACTTGAAGCATTGTCCGCAATCCACGACATCAGCTGTTCGGACTGTTGTGGTTTCAACAGTCCTCTACCACGTGTCCCTGTAAGTTGAGATATGAAGCTAGGGAGTGTAGCTCTGTGGCGTTCCTCTCATCAGCAGGTGCTGTCTCACCCTGCCCAGGACCACGGCCTCTGCCCCCTGTAGTAATTGAATGCCCACACCCACGCCCACGCCCTCGTCCTCGACCCTTAGCCCTGGGGTTCAACATTTTCTGTATATAAGTGTATTATATAAGTGTATTATATAAAAAAAATAAATAAATGGGCCTACTGTACTGAAACCCACAAACTTGTTCAATCTGAACAAGAAAATATATAGGTGGATAAGTTAGAGCAAAATTACGTATGTTATTACGTACCGTGCAGTATGGAGCAATTACACTGAAACTTTTAGATTAGGCAGACTTGGTCTGCTTAAGTGCAACCCAGACAAATGTCGCACAGAGATTTTTGTAATGTAGCTGTACAAGTGAGAGCAAAAGACTCACTTTAATTAAGTGATGTACAGAATGTGTCACCTGGACAGAAAATACGGAGTGTGGTTTGTGGTGAGTGGACAGCTGAACTGTGACATACAGAATGGTTCCACACAGCTGTATGAAATGGATTTGTATCACTGAGATAAAACAACAAAAAAACTATTTTTTATATATATATTTTTTATATTTTTTTTAGTATATATAATTTTTTTTAACGTGACGTGCAGAAACTATCAGAGAGCAAACTCAGCCCCTGCTGACTGTGGCTATTTTGACTGCAACCCAGACAAATGTCGCACAGAGATTTTTGTAATGTAGCTGTATCAGTGAAAGCAAAAGACCATATTTGATTACGTGACATACAGTATGGGTCACCTGGACAGAAAATACGGATTGTGGTTTGTGGTGAGTGGACAGCTGAACTGTGACATTACTGCTGTATGAATTGGATTTGTATCACTGAGATAAAACAATAAAAAAAAACTGTTCTATATGGCGATAGCTGCACTACTAGTGCCAGCCAGCCCAGCCAGGAGACAAAAAAAAATGTCTTGTAGCCCTTAGAAGGGCTGTTGGGTTCTTTTGAGATCACTCCTGCCTAACAGAGAACTAAATCCAGGCCCTAACACTCTCCCTGAAACGCAGCAGCTCTGTCCCTAACGACATCCAGACAGCATCTGAGCCGAGCACCGCGGGCAGTCACTAATATATTCCAGGGTCACCTGATCAGGCCAGCCAACCCCTGCTATCGATATGTAAGGGCCCCACGTGATGCTGGGTGTACCGCAGAGTCTCCTGGCTTGTGATTGGCTGAGTGTATAGGCGCCAAAAATTCAAAATGCGGGAGATGCCATTTCCTCGAGCATGGCGAGATACTCGTCCGAGCAGCGAGCACTTACGAGTACCGTAATACTCGAACGAGCACCAAGCTCGGACGAGCATGCTCGCTCATCTTTATTTAAAATGTTTACATTATACCTATAATGTATTTGCACTATATTGTTTGCACTGGATTGTTTGCACTAATGTTTGTACCTTTCAGCAACGTTTTCAAGTATATTGCCCATTGTGTGTATTTCTTTACAGGTACCATAATGTGTCCTCATATTCACTTTATTGTATGGTGCATGGTTGTACTATGCACTTAGCGGATAGACAGCACCTTACTTGTTCTACCTCAAATATACATACTAGCCTCTGAGGGCAATTCCAGATCTGACCATTTCCTCTGGATCTGGCCTGGGGTCCGCAAGGTGTCGAAATAATGGCGCAAACCTCGGATCACCTGCTGGATCACCTCCTTTTTATGCTGGTTCAGGTGGCTGTGTGTGCCATCGTAAATCGTAATCCTGACGTTCCATCAACCGGACTATGTATTTCAGCTGTGCAGCAGAGCTAAATGATGAGGATCGCCTGGATGCCATTTTCGAACATTCGCTCTGCCTCTGAGTGCACGACGCAGCCTCTCATCGTACGTGCCTGCATATTAAGTAATCGCGTAGACAATAGTACACTGAGGATTCGTAAGCTATTTGTACGCTCATGCGTACGTCTTCTAAGAAGTTGCGTACATTTTTTAAATGAACGTTCGTTATTAGTGTTATTAGTGCTAATAGCACATAATAACGTATATTTTGTACGCAAAATACAACAAATCTATTTGTCGAATATACAAATCTTAGGAAAACTTCGGCGAATGTTCGGCGAATAATTTTTTGAATGATTCTCTCATCTCTAGTCTCTACTACATGTACTGCTATCGGCATGTACTGTACTACTATGTATATACTTTACTGCTATCTAACTGTTGCTATGTGTACTGTACTGCTTTGTTCCAGTGCCAGGATGAGCTGTTCCCTTGAAAACCAAGTACTCCACATTATGTTTCTATGTACAGAAGCTCCTGTTTTCCCACATACAGTAGAAAGTGATTCACTAGCTTCCAATAACTTTTTCTGACTGTATTGGTTATCTGCTTATTTTTTTTTATTAAAATTATTTTTTTTTCTTATTTTGCATTGTTATTTTTGTTGCTTTGGAACCACGTATGGCCTCAAGTTACTTTGCTTTAGGCTTCAAAGGTCTTTTCTGAATTAATATTGTAACTAGAGATGAGCGAGTAGTGAAATATTCGAAAGTTCGAAATTCGATTCGAATAGACCGCGAAATTCGACTATTCGACCGAATATCGAATCCCATTAAAGTCTATGGGAAAAAAATGCTCGCCACTTGGAAATCTCAATTCGACCACTTGGAGGTCACCAAGTCCACCCTGAAACCTCAGAAAAGGATGCCAACACTGCTGGAATGCAACTAGGACAGCAGGGGAAGCATGTCTGGGTGCATATAACGCGCCCAAGTCGCACTATTACGCCACTATCACAGCCTCTCAACAATACACTCCAAAGACAATGTAACCTCTCTGTAAAGTGAGACCATACAAGGAAACCTTCTTTCCTCTACATTGCCATGGACCCCAAGCCAAACTAGACAAAAAAGAAGATAAAATTCTGCACCCCTTAAAATCACGTTGCCTATGACAACCACAGATGGCATAGGCAAAGGGGAAAGCAAATAGACCCCACCACTAATTGTCATTGTGTGTGTGTGTGAGATGTGGTCAGACATGTCTTCTTTAAAATGTAAAAACAACTCAAACACATGCAGAAGCCTTAAAATGCCCAAATTGTTGGCGCTTGAGATGTCAGTGACCCGACCTGGCCCAGTGTCATGTCTAGCAGGTAAAGCAGTGGGGATGTTGAGGGATGCGTAGGACCGCAAAAGGCAGGAAGAGGCCGTGGGCTGGCCAGAGGCTCATGGAGAAGGCAGGCTAGAGCCCGCAGGGCCGCATCTCTTCCCTATAACAGGCCCCCACACAAAGCTCTCCCATCGAGGGCTCTTAGGTCCTTGTTGTGAAAATATTTTAATGAGTGCGCAAAGTTAGCTTGAGGTGAGCCCTCGAAAAAATTATATGGAGGCCCAAGAGGTGAGCCCTCGAAAAAATTATGTGGAGGCCCAAGAGGTGAGCCCTCGAAAAAATTAAGTGGAGGCCAAAGAGGTGAGACCTCTTAAAAATTGTATTAAGGCCCAAGAGGTGAGCCATAATAAAAATTGTTTGTAGGCCGAAGAGGTGAGACCTCTTAAAAATTGTTTGTAGGCCCAAGAGGTGAGACCTCTTAACAATTGTATTAAGGCCCAAGAGGTGAGCCATAATAAAAATTGTT
>ONZH01011724.1:0-20338 GCA_900303285.1 Rhinella marina | reverse complement strand
ACATGATATAGGACAGGGGGGGGGACCTAATTTCCACATGATATAGGACAGGGGGTGGGGGGACCTACCCTCCACATGATATAGGACAGGGGTGGGGGGACCTACCCTCCACATGATATAGGGGGGGGGGGGGGACCTACCCTCCACATGATAGGACAGGGGACAGGGGGGGGGACCTACCCTCCACATGATATAGGACAGGGGTGGGGGGACCTACCCTCCACATGATATAGGACAGGACTACCCTCCACATGATATAGGACAGGGGTGGGGGACCTACCCTCCACATGATATAGGACAGGGGGTGGGGGGACCTACCCTCCACATGATATAGGACAGGGGATTATCAGGGGCGGGGGGACCTACCCTCCACATGATATAGGACAGGGGTGGGGGGACCTACCCTCCACATGATATAGGACAGGGGATATCGGGGGGACCTACCCTCCACATGATATAGGACAGGGGTGGGGGGGACCTACCCTCCACATGATATAGGACAGGGGTGGGGGGACCTACCCTCCACATGATATAGGACAGGGGGGGGGGGACCTACCCTCCACATGATATAGGACAGGGGGTGGGGGGGACCTACCCTCCACATGATATAGGACAGGGGTGGGGGGACCTACCCTCCACATGATATAGGACAGGGGTGGGGGACCTACCCTCCACATGATATAGGACAGGGGGGGGGGACCTACCCTCCACATGCATATAGGACAGGGGGCGGGGGGACCTACCCTCCACATGATATAGGACAGGGGCGGGGGGACCTACCCTCCACATGATATAGGACAGGGGTGGGGGGACCTACCCTCCACATGATATAGGACAGGGGTGGGGGACCTACCTCCACATGATATAGGACAGGGGGGGATATGGGGGGACCTACCCTCCACATGATATAGGACAGGGGCGGGGGGACCTACCCTCCACATGATATAGGACAGGGGGGGGGGACCTACCCTCCACATGATATAGGACAGGGGTGGGGGACCTACCTCACATGATATGGGGGACCTACCCTCCACATGATATAGGACAGGGGTGGGGGGACCTACCCTCCACATGATATAGGACAGGGGTGGGGGACCTACCCTCCACATGATATAGGACAGGGGTGGGGGACCTACCCTCCACATGATATAGGACAGGGGTGGGGGGGACCTACCCTCCACATGATATAGGACAGGGCGAGGGGACCTACCTACCCTCCACATGATATAGGACAGGGGTGGGGGGACCTACCCTCCACATGATATAGGACAGGGGGGGGGACCTACCCTCCACATGATATAGGACAGGGGCGGGGGGACCTACCCTCCACATGATATAGGACAGGGGGTGGGGGACCTACCCTACCACATGATATAGGACAGGGGATATGGGGGGGACCTACCCTCCACATGATATAGGACAGGGGGGTGGGGGGACCTACCCTCCCACATGATATAGGACAGGGGGGACCTACCCTCCACATGATATAGGGGACAGGGGCGGGGGACCTACCCTCCACATGATATAGGACAGGGGTGGGGGGACCTACCCTCCACATGATATAGGACAGGGGTGGGGGGGACCTACCCTCACATGATATAGGACAGGGGCGAGGGGACCTACCTCCACATGATATAGACAGGGGTGGGGGGACCTACCCTCCACATGATATAGGACAGGGCGGGGGGACCTACCCTTCACATGATATAGGACAGGGGTGGGGGTACCTACCCTCCACATGATATAGGACAGGGAGGGGGGACCTACCCTCCACATGATATAGGACAGGGGGCGGGGGGACCTACCCTCCACATGATATAGGACAGGGGTGGGGGACCTACCCTCCACATGATATAGGACAGGGGTGGGGGACCTACCCTCCACATGATATAGGACAGGGCGGGGGGACCTACCCTCCACATGATATAGGACAGGGTGGGGGGACCTACCCTCCACATGATATAGGACAGGGGTGGGGGGACCTACCCTCCACATGATATAGGACAGGGGCGGGGGGACCTACCCTCCCTCCACATTATATAGGGACAGGGGCGGGGGGGACCTACCCTCCACATGATATAGGACAGGGGCGGGGGGACCTACCCTCCACATGATATAGGACAGGGGTGGGGGGGACCTACCCTCCACATGATATAGGACAGGGGCGGGGGGACCTACCCTCCACAGTATAGGACAGGGGCGGGGGACCTACCCTCCACATGATATAGGACAGGGGTGGGGGGACCTACCCTCCACATGATATAGGACAGGGGCGGGGGTTACCTATTCTCCACATGATATAGGACAGGGCGGGGGGGACCTACCCTCCACATGATATAGGACAGGGGTGGGGGGGACCTACCCTCCACATGATATAGGACAGGGGCGGGGGACCTACCCTCCACATGATATAGGGACAGGGGCGGGGGGGGACCTACCCTCCACATGATATAGGACAGGGGTGGGGGACCTACCCTCCACATGATATAGGACAGGGGGGGGGGGACCTACCCTCCACATGATATAGGACAGGGGCGGGGGGGACCTACCCTCCACATGATATAGGACAGCGGGTGGGGGGAACCTACCCTCCACTCTCACATGATATAGGACAGGGGCGGGGGGACCTACCCTCCACATGATATAGGACAGGGGTGGGGGGACCTACCTACCCTCCACATGATATAGGACAGGGGTGGGGGGACCTACCCTCCACATGATATAGGACAGGGGATATGGGGGGACCTACCCTCCACATGATATAGGGACAGGGGGGGGGGGACCTACCCTCCACATGATATAGGACAGGGGTTGGGGGACCTACCCTCCACATGATATAGGACAGGGGCGGGGGACCTACCCTCCACATGATATAGGACAGGGGTGGGGGGGACCTACCCTCCACATGATATAGGACAGGGGTGGGGGGGACCTACCCTCCAAATGATATAGGACAGGGGTGGGGGGGACCTACCCTCCACATGATATAGGGACAGGGGCGGGGGGACCTACCCTCCACATGATATAGGACAGGGGTGGGGGGGACCTACCCTCCACATGATATAGGACAGGGGCGGAGGGACCTACCCTCCACATGATATAGGACAGGGGTGGGGGGCACCTACCCTCCACATGATATAGGACAGGGGCGGGGGGACCTACCCTCCACATGATATAGGACAGGGGCGGGGGGACCTACCCTCCACATGATATAGGACAGGGGTGGGGGGACCTACCCTCCACATGATATAGGACAGGGGTGGGGGGACCTACCCTCCACATGATATAGGACAGGGGCTGGGGTTACCCTATTCTCCACATGATAGGACAGGGGCGGGGGGACCTACCCTCCACATGATATAGGACAGGGGTGGGGGACCTACCCTCCACAATGATATAGGACAGGGGTGGGGGGACCTACCCTCCACATGATATAGGACAGGGGTGGGGGGACCTACCCTCCACATTATATAGGACAGGGGCGGGGTTACCTATCTCCACATGATATGGGGCGGGGGACCTACCCTCCACATGATATAGGACAGGGGTGGGGGGGACCTACCCTCCACATGATATAGGAACAGGGGGTGGGGGACCTACCCTCCACATGATATAGGACAGGGGTGGGGTACCTACCCTCCAACATGATATCGGACAGGGGCGGGGGGGACCTACCCTCCACATGATATAGGGACAGGGGTGGGGACCTACCCTCCACATGATATAGGATAGGGGTGGGGGGACCTACCCTCCACATGATATAGGACAGGGGTGGGGGGACCTACCCTCCACATGATATAGACAGGGGTGGGGGGACGCTACCCTCCCACATGATATAGGACAGGGGTGGGGGGACCTACCCTCCACATGATATAGGACAGGGGTGAGGGGACCTACCCTCCACATGATATAGGACAGGGGTGGGGGGGGGACCTACCCTCCACATGATATAGGACAGGGGTGGGGGGACCTACCCTCCACATGATATAGGACAGGGTGGGGGGACCTACCTCCACATGATATAGGACAGGGGTGGGGGGACCTACCCTCCACATGATATAGGACAGGGGTGGGGGGACCTACCCTCCACATGATATCGGACAGGGGCGGGGGGGACCTACCCTCCACATGATATAGGACAGGGGCGGGGGCACCTACCCTCCACATGATATAGGACAGGGGCGGGGGACCCTACCCTCCACATGATATAGGACAGGGGTGGGGGGACCTACCCTCCACATTATATAGGACAGGGGCGGGGGTTACCTATTCTCCACATGATATGGGGCGGGGGGGACCTACCCTCCACATGATATAGGACAGGGGTGGGGGGACCTACCCTCCACATGATATAGGACAGGGGTGGGGGACCTACCCTCCACATGATATAGGACAGGGGTGGGGGTACCTACCCTCCACATGATATCGGACAGGGGCGGGGGGACCTACCCTCCACATGATATAGGACAGGGGCGGGGGGCACCTACCCTCCACATGATATAGGACAGGGGCGGGGGGACCTACCTCCACATGATATAGGACAGGGTGGGGGGACCTACCCTCCACATGATATAGGACAGGGGTGGGGGACCTACCCTCCACATGATATAGGACAGGGGTGGGGGGACCTACCCTCCACATGATATAGGACAGGGGTGGGGGGACCTACCCTCCACATGATATAGGACAGGGGTGGGGGGTCTTTTTCCTTCGGGACACAAGGTGCGTTCAGACGCTTGGTCCACATCCAGCACGCAGAACTAGGGAGAGCCGGATTCTCAAAGGGGCACTCCGGTCACAATGGAAACTCCCTTGCTATTTGTCCGTCTTCATAGCGTCCACGTTGCTCCCTTTTATTTCCGGTTACTACATTTCTTCCACATTGCAGCATCACGCATCTGTACAGCAAACCTCCCAGCACAGATGTCAGTGGTCAGGCACACGGCTCAGTCCCTCAGGCTTCAGGTGCGGCCTACTAGGAGATGGCGGGATATCTCATGTAGATCTCCAGAACCAGGGCCAAACCATTCATCTTTTATTTTTGCCTGGAGTGACCCTTTAAAGGATGACTCCTAGCAACCCATATGACACAGGAAGCATCGTAGGCATGGTGGAGGTTACAGGGTTGTCACACTCACCGCTTCCTCATATATCACTGGTTGTACCCTAGTGAAGGAGCTCTGGATAAAGGCACCAGGAACATGGTGGAGATTACAGGGTTGTCACACTCACCGCTCCCTCATATATCACTGGTTGTACCCTAGTGAAGGAGCTCTGGATAAAGGCACCAGGAATATGGTGGAGATTACGGGGTTGGGACACTCACCGCTCCCTGATATATCACTGGTTGTACCCTAGTGAAGGAGCCCTGGATAAAGGCACCAGGAACATGGTGGAGATTACAGGGTTGTCACACTCACCGCTCCCTGATATATCACTGGTGGTACCCTAGTGAAGGAGCCCTGGATAAAGGCACCAGGAACATGGTGGAGATTACGGGGTTGTGACACTCACCGCTCCCCCATATATCACTGGTTGTACCCTAGTGAAGGAGCTCAGGATAAAGGCACCAGGAATATGGTGGAGATTACAGGGTTGTCACACTCACCGCTCCCCATATATTGCCAGTTGTACCCTAATGAAGGAGCTCAGGATAAAGGGCACAAGGAATATGGTGGAGATTACGGGGTTGTCACACTCACCGCTACCCCATATATCACTGGTTGTACCCTAATGATGGAGCTCAGGATAAGGGCACCAGGAATATGGTGGAGATTACAGGGTTGTCACACTCACCGCTCCCCCATATATCACTGGTTGTACCCTAGTGAAGGAGCTCAGGAAAAGGGCACCAGGAATATGGTGGAGATTACAGGGTTGTCACACTCACCGCTCCCTCATATATCACTGGTTGTACCCTAGTGAAGGAGCTTGGAAACGGCATCAGGAACAACGTGGAGATTTACTTGGTTGTCACACACCGCTCCCCCATATATTGCCAGTTGTACCCTAGTGAAAGAGCACAAGATAAGGGCACAAGGAATATGGTGGAGATTACGGGGTTGTCACACTCACTGCTCCCCCATATATCACTGGTTGTACCCTAATGATGGAGCACAGGATAAGGGCACAAGGAATATGGTGGAGATTACGGGGTTGTCACACTCACCGCTCCCCCATATATCACTGGTTGTACCCTAGTGAAGGAGCTCAGGAAAAGGGCACCAGGAATATGGTGGAGATTACAGGGTTGTGACACTCACCGCTCCCTCATATATCACTGGTTGTACCCTAGTGAAGGAGCTCTGGATAACGGCACCAGGAACAACGTGGAGATTACAGGGTTGTCACACTCACCGCTCCCCCATATATCACTGGTTGTTCCCTAGTAAAGGAGCTCTGGAAACGGCATCAGGAACAACATGGAGATTACTTGGTTGTCACACTCACCGCTCCCCCATATATTGCCAGTTGTACCCTAGTGAAGGAGCACAGGATAAGGGCACAAGGAATATGGTGGAGATTACGGGGTTGTCACACTCTCCGCTCCCCCATATATCACTGGTTGTACCCTAGTGAAGGAGCTCAGGAAAAGAGCACCAGGAATATGGTGGAGATTACAGGGTTGTCACACTCACCGCTCCCTGATATATCACTGGTTGTACCCTAGTGAAGGAGCCGTGGATAAAGGCACCAGGAACATGGTGGAGATTACGGGGTTGTGACACTCACCACTCCCCCGTATATCACTGGTTGTACCCTAGTGAAGGAGCTCTGGATAAAGGCACCAGGAACATGGTGGACCTTACAGGGTTGTCACACTCACCGCTCCCCCAAATATCACTGGTTGTACCCTAGTGAAGGAGCCTGGATAAAGGCACCAGGAATATGGTGGAGATTACAGGGTTGTGACACTCACCGCTCCCTGATATATCGCTGACTGTACCCTAGTGAAGGAGCACTCGATAACAGCACCAGGAACAACGTGGAGATTACAGGGTTGTCACACTCACCGCTCCCCCATATATCACTGGTTGTACCCTAATGATGGAGCTCTGGATAAGGGCATCAGGAACAACGTGGAGATTACTTGGTTGTCACACTCACCGCTCCCCCATATATCACTGGTTGAACCCTAATGATGGAGCTCTGGATAAGGGCATCAGGAACATGGTGGAGATTACAGGGTTGTGACACTCACCGCTCCCCCATATATCACTGGTTGTACCCTAGTGAAGGAGCACTCGATAACGGCACCAGGAACAACGTGGAGATAACAGAGTTGTCACACTCACCGCTCCCCCATATATCACTGGTTGTACCCTAGTGAAGGAGCTCTGGATAAGGGCATCAGGAACATGGTGGAGATTACAGGGTTGTGATACTCACCGCTCCCTCATATATCACTGGTTGTACCCTAATGATGGAGTTTAGAATAACGGCAAAAGTTACATGGCGGAGATTACAGGGTTGTCAGACTCACCTGGAAGCCCATGCACCGTCCATAGAAGCAGCCTTTGTGCATAGTGCTGTACTCTTTTAGGAACTCCTCCGACAAGCCTCGCTCCTGGCGAAAGAACAAGTCGCCATGATGGTTAGCGGTGAGCAGACGTTGTGCAAAACAGAGCAGTGCACGAAGCTGGGTGAGAGCGGCTCCGTAGGCCTCGAGCTCGGAACAGTTGTGTGCGGCCCTGAAGAAGATGCTGCGGCGGCTGGCAGTGACGTAGCGGCACTTGTGCAGGATGTGCTGGGTGCAGGCCAATACCACCTTCATCAGACTACGGTAGCCGTTAGCCGGAGTGTCAGGGTCCAGGTCAAACAGAGGGCACACGGCAGCCAGAGCACGCAGGGCAGGCTCCAGGCCACGGGCATGATCCTGGATACAGGAAAAGGCCTGAACCAGCCGGGAGGACACATCAGAGGCAGACTCCCGAAAATGAAGGATGTTGTCCTGGCACAAGGCGTCCACCGCCTGAAAGAGGGGCCGAGGGTCCATCTGCTCGGGGGGCACGACCACCACACCTAGGAGACAAAAGGGGAAAGGTCGTGAGGTCTCCAGTGATCAGACAGAACAATCATCAGAAACATGGTGCAGAGGAAACTACAGTCTATTCACTGACCGGAGGCGCTAAACACCTCTGGTGGGAGTCTGTAATGAGACCAGGAGGAGCGGAGCAGATAAAGGGAACCTGTCACCATGTAATCTGTAGGCAGTGTGTTATAGAGCAGGAGGAGCTGAGCAGATTATATATAAAGAGAACCTGTCACCGTGTCAGGCGAGCAGGAGGAGCTGAGCAGTAATAAAGAGAACCTGTCACCATGTAATCTGGCAGTGTGTTATAGAGCAGGAGGAGCTGAGCAGATTATATATAAAGAGAACCTGTCACCATGTAATCTGCAGGCAGTGTGTTATAGAGCAGGAGGAGCTGAGCAGATTATATATAAAGAGAACCTGTCACCATGTAATCTGCAGGCAGTGTGTTATAGAGCAGGAGGAGCTGAGCAGATTATATATAAAGAGAACCTGTCACCTGTGTAATTCTGCAGGCAGTGTGTTATAGAGCAGGAGGAGCTGAGCAGATTATATATATATAGAGAACCTGTCACCATGTAATCTGCAGGCAGTGTGTTATAGAGCAGGAGGAGCTGAGCAGATTATATATAAAGAGAACCTGTCACCGTGTAATCTGCAGGCAGTGTGTTATAGAGCAGGAGGAGCTGAGCAGATTATATATAAAGAGAACCTGTCACCATGTAATCTGCAGGCAGTGTGTATAGAGCAGGAGGAGCTGAGCAGATTATATATAAAGAGAACCTGTCACCATGTAATCTGCAGGCAGTGTGTTATAGAGCAGGAGGAGCTGAGCAGATTATATATAAAGAGAACCTGTCACCATGTAATCTGCAGGCAGTGTGTTATAGAGCAGGAGGAGCTGAGCAGATTATATATATAAGAGAACCTGTCACCATGTAATCTGCAGGCAGTGTGTTATAGAGCAGGAGGAGCTGAGCAGATTATATATAAAGAGAACCTGTCACCATGTAATCTGCAGGCAGTGTGTTATAGAGCAGGAGGAGCCTGAGCAGATTATATATAAAGAGAACCTGTCACCATGTAATCTGCAGGCAGTGTGTTTATAGAGCAGGAGGAGCTGAGCAGATTATATATAAAGAGAACCTGTCACCATGTAATCTGCAGGCAGTGTGTTATAGAGCAGGAGGAGCTGAGCAGATTATATATAAAGAGAAACCTGTCACCATGTAATCTGCAGGCAGTGTGTTATAGAGCAGGAGGAGCTGAGCAGATTATATATAAAGAGAACCTGTCACCATGTAATCTGCAGGCAGTGTGTTATAGAGAGGAGGAGCTGAGCAGATTATAATATAAAGAGAACCTGTCACCATGTAATCTGCAGGCAGTGTGTTATAGAGCAGGAGGAGCTGAGCAGATTATATATAATTAAGAGAAACCTGTCACCATGTAATCTGCAGGCAGTGTGTTATAGAGCAGGAGGAGCTGAGCAGATTATATATAAAGAGAACCTGTCACCATGTAATCTGCAGGCAGTGTGTTATAGAGCAGGAGGAGCTGAGCAGATTATATATAAAGAGAACCTGTCACCGTGTAATCTGCAGGCAGTGTGTTATAGAGCAGGAGGAGCTGAGCAGATTATATATAAAGAGAACCTGTCACCATGTAATCTGCAGGCAGTGTGTTATAGAGCAGGAGGAGCTGAGCAGATTATATATAAAGAGACCTGTCATCGTGTAATCTGCAGGCAGTGTGTTATAGAGCAGAAGGAGCTGAGCAGATTATATATAAAGAACCTGCCACCATTTAACTGCAGGCAGAGTGTTTAGAGCAGGAGGAGCTGAGCAGATTATATATAAGGAACCATGTCTCCTCTCATACATTTGGGAGCAGCCGTCCTCCATTGGGAGCAGCCGTCCTCTCTATACATACATTTGGGGAGCAGCCGTCCTCCTCTCATACATTTGAGCAGCCCCTCTCTCATACATTTGGGGAGCAGCCGTCCCTCTCATACATTTGGGGAGCAGCCGTCCTCCTCTCATACATTTGGGGAGCAGCCGTCCTCGCTCTCATCATTTGGGGAGCAGCCGTCCTCTCTCTCATACATTTGGGGAGCAGCCGTCCTCCTCTCATACATTTGGGAGCAGCCGTCCTCTCTCAACATTTGGGGAGCAGCGTCCTCCTCTCATACATTTGGGGAGCAGCCGTCTCTCTCTCATACATTTGGGGAGCAGCCGTCCTCCTCTCATACATTTGGGGAGCAGCCGTCCTCCCTCATACATTGGGGAGCAGCCGTCCTCTCCTCATACATTTGGGGAGCAGCCGGGTCTCCTCTCATACATTGGGGAGCAGCCGCCTCTCCTCATACATTGGGGAGCAGCCGTCCTTCATTCATTTTACATTTGGGGAGCATTTGGGAGCAGCCGTCCTCCTCTCATACATTTGGGGAGCAGCCGTCCTCTCTCATACATTTGGGGAGCCGGCCGTCTCTCCTCATACATTTGGGGGCAGTCCGTCCTTTCATTTGGGGAGGCAGCCTCCCTCATACATTTGGGGAGCAGCGTCCTCCTCTCATACATTTGGGAGCAGCCGTCCTCCTCTCATACATTTGGGGAGCAGCCGCTCCTCCATACATTGGGGAGCAGCCGTCCTCCTCTCAACATTTGGGAGCAGCCGTCCTCTCCTCATACATTTGGGGAGCAGCCGTCCTCCTCCTCATACATTTGGGGAGCAGCCGTCCTCCTCTCTACATTTGGGGAGCAGCCGTCCTCTCCTCATACATTTGGGAGCAGCCGTCCTCCTCTCATACATTTGGGGAGCAGCCGTCTCCTCCTCATACATTGGGGAGCAGCCGTCCTCCTCTCATACATTTGGGAGCAGCCGCCTCCTCCCTCATACATTTGGGGAGCAGCCGTCCTCCTCTCATACATTTGGGGAGCAGCCGTCCTCCTCTCATACATTTGGGGAGCAGCCGTCCTCTCCTCTCATACATTTGGGAGCAGCCGTCCTCCTCTCATACCGTCCTCTCTCATACATTTGGGGAGCAGCCGTCCTCTCATACATTTGGGGAGCAGCCGTCCTCTCCTCATACATTTGGGGAGCAGCCGTCCTCTCTCATACATTTGGGAGCAGCCGTCCTCTCCTCATACATTTGGGGAGCCCTCCTCTCATACATTTGGGAGCAGCCGTTCTCCTCATACATTTGGGGAGCAGCCGTCCTCCTCTCATACATTTGGGGAGCAGCCGTCCTCTCCTCATACATTTGGGGAGCAGCCGTCTCCTCTCATACATTTGGGGAGCAAGCCGTCCTCTCCTCATACATTTGGGAGCCGTCCTCTCATACATTTGGGGAGCAGCCGTCCTCTCTCATACATTTGGGGAGCAGCCGTCCTCCTCTCATACATTTGGGGAGCAGCCGTCCTCCTCATACATTTACATTTGGGGAGCAGCCGTCCTCCTCTCATACATTTGGGGAGCCGTCCTCCTCTCATACATTGGGGAGCCGCCTCCTCTCCTCATACATTTGGGGAGCAGCCGTCCTCCTCCATACATTTGGGAGCAGCCGTCTCCTCATACATTTGGGGAGCAGCCGTCCTCCTCTCATACATTTGGGGAGCAGCCGTCCTCTCCCTCATACATTTGGGGGAGCAGCCGTCCTCTCTCATACATTGGGGAGCAGCCGTCCATTTTCCTACTCATACATTTGGGGAGCAGCCGTCCTCTCTCTCATACATTGGGGAGCAGCCGTCCTTCTCTCATACATTTGGGGAGCAGCCGTCCTCTCCTCATACATTTGGGGAGCAGCCGCTCTCTCCTCATACATTGGGAGCAGCCGTCCTCCTCTCATACATTTGGGGAGCAGCCGTCCTTCTCTCATACATTTGGGGAGCAGCCGTCCTCTCTCATACATTTGGGGAGCAGCCGTCCTCCTCATACATTTGGGAGCAGCCGTCCTCCTCATACATTTGGGGAGCAAGCCGTCCTCCTCTCATACATTTGGGGAGCAGCCGTCCTCCTCTCATACATTTGGGGAGCAGCCGTCCTCCTCTCATAATTTGGGGAGCAGCCGTCCTCCTCTCATACATTTGGGAGCAGCCGTCCTCCTCTCATACATTTGGGGAGCAGCCGTCCTCTCCCATTTGGGGAGCAGCCGTCTCCCTCATACAATTGGGGAGCAGCCGTCCTCCCTCATACTTCCTCCCTCATACATTTGGGGAGCAGGCCGTCCTCCTCTCATACATTTGGGAGCAGCCGTCCTCCTCTCATACATTTGGGGAGCAGCCGTCCGTCCTCTCCTCATACATTTGGGGAGCAGCCTCCTCCTCATACATTTGGGAGCAGCCGTCCTCTCCTCATACATTTGGGAGCAGCCGTCCTCTCCTCAAATTTGAGGAGCAGCCGTCCTCTCTCATACATTTGGGGAGCAGCCGTCCTCTCCTCATACAACATCATACATTGGGGAGCAGCCGTCCTCTCCTCATACATTTGGGGAGCAGCCGCCTCCTCCTCAACATTTGGGGAGCAGCCGTCCCTCCCTCATACATTTGGGAGGCCGTCCTCCTCATACATTTGGAGCAGCCGTCCTCTCCTCTACATTTGCAGGTCCTCCTCCCTCATACATTTGGGGAGCAGCCGTCCTCCTCTCATACATTTGGGGAGCAGGCCGTCGCTCCTCTCATACATTTGGGGAGCAGCCGTCCTCTCCTCATACATTTGGGAGCAGCCGTTGGGGAGCAGCCTCCTCTCCCATACATTGGGAGCAGCCGCCTCATCCTCTCCTCATACATTTGGGAGCAGCCGGTCCTCTCCTCATACATTTGGGAGACATTTGGGAGCAGCCGTCCTCCTTCAAATGGAGCAGCCGTCCTCCTCATACATTTGGGAGCAGCCGTCCTCCTCTCATACATTTGGGGAGCAGCCGTCCTCCTCTCATACATTTGGGGAGCAGCCTCCTCCCTCTCATACATTTGGGAGCAGCCGTCCTCCTCTCATACATTTGGGGAGCAGCCGTCCCTCTCCTCATACATTTGGGAGCAGCCGTCCTCTCTCATACATTTGGGGAGCAGCCGTCCTCCCTCTCATGGGGAGCAATTTGGGGAGCAAGCCGGCCTCCTCTCATACATTTGGGAGCAGCCGTCCTCTCCCTCTCCTCAACATTTGGGGAGCAGCCGTCCTTCCTCTCATACATTTGGGGAGCAGCCGTCCTGCTCCTCAAACATTTGGGAGCACCTCTCCTCATACATTGGGAGCAGCCGCCTCCCTCATACATTTGGGGAGCAGCCGTCCTCTCCTCATACATTTGGGGAGCAGCCGTCCTCTCCTCATACATTTGGGGAGCAGCCGTCCTCCCTCAACATTTGGGGAGCAGCCTCCTCTCCTCATACATTTGAGGGAGCAGCCGTCCTCTCCTCATACATTGGGGAGCAGCCGTCCTCTTCAACATTTGGGAGCAGCCGTCCTCCTCTCATACATTTGGGGAGCAGCCGTCCTCTCCCAACATTTGGGGAGCATCTCATACATTTGGGAGCAGCCGTCCTCTCCTCATACATTGGGAGCAGCCGTCCTCCTCTCCATTTGGGAGCACCTCTACATTTGGGAGCAGCCGCCTCCTCTCATACATTTATGGAGCAGCATACTCCTCTCCTCATACATTTGGGAGAGGCAGCAGCCTCCTCCTCATACATTTGGGAGCAGCCGTCCTCCTCTCATACATGGGGAGCAGCCGTCCTCTCCTCATACATTTGGGGAGCAGCCGTCCTCCTCTCATACATTTGGGGAGCAGCCGTCCTCCTCCTCATCCATTTGGGGAGCAGCCGTCCTCCCTCATACATTTGGGGAGCAGCCGTCCTCTCCTCATACATTTGGGGAGCAGCCGTCCTCCTCCGCAGCCGTCCTCCCGGTATACACTGGGAATCAGCTGTACTTTCCGATCCCTTATCTACAGCCCCGGCGGTGTCACAGGAGAATAAAGGTCACTGCGAGCCGCTGACTACAAGAAATGCAGAAGAAACAGAGGAAGACACGGAGAGCTGTAATAGTGGTCCCAGGAACATACACTACCCCCATCATCTCAGGACACACACTACCCCATCATCACAGGACACACACACACTACCCCCACATCACACACACACTACCCCCATCATCACAGGAACACACTACCCCCATCATCACAGGACACACACTACCCCCATCATCTCAGGACACACACTACCCCCATCATCACAGACACACACTACCCCCATCATCACAGGAACATACACTACCCCACACACAGGACACACACTACCCCCATCATCACAGGACACACACTACCCCATCATCTCAGGACACACACTACCCCCTCATCTCAGGACACACACTACCCCCATCATCCTACCTGTGCCTCTCAGTGTGGCCTTGCTCAGATAGAAGTATCTCAATGTCTAAGTCTTCTCCTGCTTGGACGGCTATAAACCCCGAGGAGGAGGAGGGGGAGGAGGGAGCCGCAGCTGGAGCAGCCCACTTGGAAAGACAATTAGTCTCGTGAGGCCACACGTCATGGCACAAGGGCCCCTCACACCAAATATACCAATCACTGTAAACCCCGCAGGTTCTGGGAGACCTGCAGTAATGGCCCCCACTGTAGTGACCCCAGGGGTGCCACATTGTCAATCCTGATGGGTCTGTATAAATATCACTGAAGTTCTCGCATTCTATTCATCGATAGGAGGCTGATCATGAACAGTAGTATACATGCTGTCATATAATCTGTGCGGCCGGGGTCTCCTAGATTAGACCTTTAATACAGAATGGGGTCACTGCACGTAGCTGAGCCGTCCTCGCCCTCTGGCGGTGCTCTCTGCACACAGTCCGCAGGACACCCGCCAGGAGAGTGCCGCACTGTTATCTAGAAGAGCAGAACATCGTCCTTCCCTGCCAAACATGCTGGAAGCAACAACATGGGGGCACAAACTTTCTACCATGTGCGTCACACAACAGTGTCCTCTCCAGAGGTGGCCGCACACATGTATACTCGGCCCAGAACACGTATGTCATTAGTGGGGAGAAGTGAATGAGCCACGGCGGTGACTTATCTCCCACATGATCGGCCATATTGATATCCAGGCAGGTTTCCTGGGGCCCAGCCGCTCATCTGATCCGAGGCCCCCATTTACCGATTCCCCTGTGGTACAAAGCAAGTTCGCCAACGCGGCAGCCGCTATTCAGAAGAACATCCATACACCTTAAAGAAATGGGTTGTATGAAAGCGGCTATACACACCTTGTGAACGTCACCCGAACCCAACAACCAACTAATGTGAGGGGGGCGTCCTGACAGCAAATGTAGGGGGATCAAACAGTCTAACACGAAGACTAGACGCTGCAAGAGGGGTCTGCAGAGGACAAAGGAAAGACGATGTAAAAAGGATACGTGGGGTCGGGGCGAGGGGCGTCCGGGGGGGCTTCGGAGGGCGTCCGGAGGAGCGGGAGGTCGGAGGGGCGTCGGAGGGAGCGGGGGTGGAGGGCGTCCGGAGGGAGCGGGGGTCGGAGGGGCGTCCAGAGGAGCGGGGTCGGAGGGGCCGGAGGGAGCGGGTCGGAGGAGGGGCGTCCGGGAGGTCGGAAGGGCGTCCGGAGGAGCGAGGGGTCGGAGGAGAGAGGCGTCCGGAGGGAGCGGGGGTCAGAGGAGAGAGGCGTCCGAGAGAGCGGGGTCAGAGGAGAGGGCGTCCGGAGGAGAGAGAAAGAGAAGAGAAGAGAAGAAAAAGAGAAACCAAAGAGATAGGAGAAGAGAAGAAACTGAACCAAACAGGAAGAGAGACAGAACTAAAAAGAGAGAAGAAGAGGAACCCAAGAGAGAAAAAAGGGGACCATAAATGAGGAACCAAAGAGATATAAGAGTTGTGGAGACAGGATGATTAAAAGAAGAGGGAAAAGAGAGGAGGAACCAAAGAGATAGGAGAGTGGGGGAAGAGAGGACAAATAAAAGAGAGACAAGAAAAAAGAGAGAGGAGGAACCAAAGAGTAAGGAAAGAGAAGAGAAAGGAGGAACTGAAGAGGGAAAAAAAGTGAGGAGAAGAGGAACCAAAGAGAAAATAGAAGATGGGGAGGAAATAGCAGGAACCATAGAGAGGGGAGAAGGGGAGAAACCAAGGGGGGGGGGGAGTGGAGAGGACAGTGGTGGAACCAACAAGAGAAGAGGAGAAGATACAGGAGGAACCAAAGAGAGGAGTCATAGAGAGGGACAGATAAGGAACCAAAGAAATTAGAGGATGAATCAAAGAGAGAGGAGAGAAGGAAACAGAGAAGAGAGGAACAACCAAAGAGAAGAGGGATAAAGAGAGAGAAGGAACCAAAGAGACAGAAGAGGGGAGGGAAGCGCAGGGCCTTAATTTCCTGAACCCAACTACAATTCACTGACAAGATGATATTCCTGGGCGTGTACGGCTGGAGCTGTAGATTACAGATGGCTAGCTGTCATTGGTCAGACTATGTCAGTGGATGGTCATCCATATTGTCTGGAGCTTAGCACATTATTACTAGTTACTCTCCTCTTAGAGCCCCGGACAGCCGGCATGTGTTACGTCTCTGTATAGTAATGCCCCATGCCACAGATTCTCTGGCAGAACATTAAACCTTCTTCACTGGAACACTGGAGACCGGACAGAACTTCCTCGACTCCGGGAATACATGTGTTTATGATGACGGTCATAGAGCGAGGAGGCAGCGGTGCCCTCTGTACATAGAGCCTCCGCCAACACTGGTGAAGACCATATGGGTGAAGCACGTGCGGGGGAAGGGAACATAAACCCATGAGTCAGGAGAAGGAACAACAACATGGGACCACTTGGCAAGAAGACTGTGACCTCCACAGAATAGGACACGTATCACAACAACAGGTCATTCTCATGATGGATCAGAAATAATCCTAACGGAGAGAATGTGACCACAAGAAGGGAATGGTAACCAAACAGACCCAGAGATGTGAGACATTGGGATCTGGGCCGGTACGTTTGGGGACCTCCATGTTAACCACGGACTGTTCACTCTACTGATTATTACCTGTCTCCAGATGGGTCATCAATATGAAAGTGGTGAAGGTCTGACACCACGAGCTGGACGGAGCTGGAGTCTCCATACTGTGTAAGGGCCACGCACTACAGCTCAATGTACCCCGGCACTACACAGTCCACGGAGCCTTCTGCTTCCAGCTCCATCCACTCTTAGGGTTTAACCAGCTGATTCATGGGGGTGTCGGGCCCCCACCGTTCAGATATTGATGACCTTCCTGGAGACCTGCCTGATGTCTATGTATGTATTTTGTGACATTACTCACAAAAAGTTCCGGATATTTGGCTTCTGGGTGAAATTTCAGGATGACCCTAAAATGCCCTTTAACCTTTACAGGAGAACTTCTCTGACCTTCTGAATGCACATGTCCAACTGTTCAATGTTTCAAGACTTTTTGGACAACTTGCTGTTCTCTAACAAGGAGCTTAATAGCAAAATTCACACCAGAAGTTTAATCCATGAATCGCCCAATAAATGTCCTGGTTCAATTACAACTTGTATTTAAACCGTCCTCCTCATCATGCTGCTCACAATCTGACATCATGAGACCAAGACGACACCTAACAATTGATGAACGGTACCTCGTCATTGTAAAGCTTCAAGCCGGATGTTCTCAGACGGTAGTGACCCCTGAACTTAGAGAGTCACAGAGTCATCAGCAGGTTGTATCAGAGATACAGAGACTGGAAGAGCCACAGAAAGGCAGAGAAGTGGCCCCTGAGCTTAGAGAGTCACAGAGTTATCAGCAGGCTGTATCAGAGATACAGAGACTGGAAGAGTCACAGAAAGGCAGAGAAGTGGCCCCTGAGCTTAGAGAGTCACAGAGTCATCAGCAGGTTGTATCAGAGATACAGAGACTGGAAGAGTCACAGAAAGGCAGAGAAGTGGCCCCTGAGCTTAGAGTGTCACAGAGTGTCATCAGCAGGTTGTATCAGAGATACAGAGACTGGAAGAGTCACAGGAAAGGCAGAGAGAAGTGGCCCCTGAGCTAGTGTGTCAAGAGAGTCATCAGCAGGTTGTATCAGAGATAAAAGACTGGAAGAGTCACAGAAATCAGAGAAGTGTCCCTGAGCTTAGAGAGTCACAGAGTCATCAGCAGGTTGTATCAGGGATACAGAGACTGGAAGAGCCACAGAAAGTCAGAGAAGTGGTCCCTGAGCTTAGAGAGTCACAGAGTTATCAGCAGGTTGTATCAGAGATACAGAGACTGGAAGAGTCACAGAAAGGCAGAGAAGTGGCCCCTGAGCTTAGCGTGTCACAGAGAGTCATCAGCAGGTTGTATCAGAGATACAGAGTCTGGAAGAGTCACAGAAAGGCAGAGAAGTGGACGTCCTTTGGACAAATCCCACACTGATGACCGCTTCATTGTGAACAACGCCCTGCAGAAAATGATGAATACCACACAACTCCAGACACATGTAAGGGAGGTGAGAGGCACCAAGTGTCACGTCAGACCATTGGAAACCGTTTACATTAGCGTGGTCTGTGTGCTAGACAACCTGCAAAGTACCTGACCGCACCACCAGGCACAGGCGTCACCATCTTGTATGGTCCAGGGATCATCTACACTGGACGAGGGACCTGTGTCCTCAGTGCTGATCACTGATGAAAGTCCATTCACACTGAGCAGAAATGATGGAGACGTCATGGAGAGCGCTCTGCATCATCCACTGTGGTCACCAGACGAGGCTTTGGTGGTAGTGGTGTTACAGTGTGGGACACTGACATTATGTGGTCGTGAGACACTGACATTATGTGGGTAGTATACCCAGCAGACACTGGGGTCGGTGAGACACTGACATTATGTGGCGGTATACCCAGCACTGGGGTCGGTGAGACACTGACATTATGTGGCGGTATACCCAGCACTGGGGTCGGTGAGACACTGACATTGTTATACCAGCCTGGGGTCGTGGACACTACATTAGTGGGGTATAGCCCAGGGTCATGTGGGGTATCTGAGACACTGACATTATGTGGCGGTAACCCAGCACTGGTCGGTGGACACTGACATTATGTGGCGGTATACCCAGCACTGGGGTCGGTGAGAGCACTGCGTGGACGGTATCCCAGCACTGGGGTCGGTGAGACACTGACATTATGTGGGCGGTATACCCAGCACTGGGGTCGGTGAGACACTGACATTATGTGGCGGTATACCAGCACAGGGTCGGTGAGACACTCATTATGTGGAGGACGCTGACACTATGTGGGGTCGGGTGAGACACTGACATTATGTGGCGGTATACCCAGCACTGGGAGTGAGACACTGACATTATGTGGTGGTATGCCCAGCACTGGGTCGGTGAGCAACTGTCGGTGAGACACTGACATTATGTGGCGTATACCCAGCACTGGTCGGTGAGACACTGACATTATGTGGGTATACCCAGCACTGGGTCGGTGAGACACTGACACTATGTGGCGGTATCCATTACTGGGGTCGGTGAGGACATTATGTGGCGGTATAACTGGGGTCGGTGAGACACTGACATTATGTGCGGTATACCCAGCACTGGGGTGAGACACTCGGTGCACTGGGGTCGGTGACACTGACATTATTGTGGCGGATACCCAGCACTGGTGTAGACACTGACATTATGTGGTAGTTGAGACACTGACATAGTATACCAGACTGGGGTCGGTGAGACACTGACACTATGTGGCGGTATACCCAGCACTGGGGTCGGCTTCTGAGATAAAGAAATCACCATCGCTGCTTCTACTCATTGTCTGATTTTCATGATATAAAATCACTGGAGTCGGAACTTCTAACATTTTCCAGAAATTTCACCCAAAATCCAAATATCTACTTTTTGTCAGCAGTGAATACACACAGACGAGGATTGGCAGTAGACATCACCCTGACAGTGGACATCACACCTACAGAGGAGCTAGGAGCGCACGCAGAGTGTACGAAGGGTTAATACACAGAGGTACTTACAGTGCAGGTGAGGATCGGCAGGCTGGTACAGTAAGTGCCCCCGGACAATGCTCACCAGTCTGAGACTGGGAGGTCAGCGGCAGCCAATGGTCAGCGGGTCAGTGGTGGTGTGATGGGCTGGAGGGGGAGGGGCAGGTGTCCGGCAGGCTCAGGGCTTCCTGGTCACCAGGACGCAGTAACAATCCGGGGACGGAGGGATCAATAATCAATTCACTATGAATGGACTGGGCGAGTATCAGGAGACCCCAGCACTGGACCTAACATCCCAGTAAGAACCATTACAGTACAAACCCTCCATCTGCAGTCCGGAAACGG
>ONZH01011723.1:0-13403 GCA_900303285.1 Rhinella marina | reverse complement strand
ATCGAAAAGGGGATTCATCAGAGAAAATGACTTACCCCAGTCCTTAGCAGTCCACTCCCTGTACCTTTTGCAGAATATCAGTCTGTCCCTGATGTTTTTTTCTGGAGATAAGTGGCTTCTTTGCTGCCCTCCTTGAGACCAGGCCTTGCTCCAAGAGTCTCCGCCTCACAGTGCGTGCAGATGCACTCACACTTGCCTGCTGCCATTCCTGAGCAAGCTCTGCACTGCTGGTAGCCCGATCCCGCAGCTGAAACACTTTTACGAGACGGTCCTGGCGCTTGCTGGTCTTTCTTGGGCGCCCTGGAGCCTTTTTGGCAACAATGGAACCTCTCTCCTTGAAGTTCTTGATGCGATAGATTGTTGACTGAGGTGCAATCTTTCTAGCTGCGATACTCTTCCCTGTTAGGCCATTTTTGTGCAGTGCAATGATGACTGCACGTGTTTCTTTAGAGATAACCATGGTTAACAGAAGAGAAACAATGATGCCAATCACCAGCCTCCTTTTAAGTGTCCAGTGGTGTCATTCTTACTTAATCATGACAGATTGATCTCCAGCCCTGTCCTCATCAACACCCACACCTGTGTTAATGGAGCAATCACTGAAACGATGTTAGCTGGTCCTTTTAAGGCAGGCCTGCAATGATGTTGAAATGTGTTTTGAGGGATAAAGTTCATTTTCTAGGCAAATATTGACTTTGCAAGTAATTGCTGTTAAGCTGATCACTCTTTATAACATTCTGGAGTATATGCAAATTGCCATTATAAAAACTGAAGCAGTAGACTTTGTAAAAATTAATATTTGTATCATTCTCAAAACTTTTGGCCATGACTGTACAATACACCAGGTAGTACAGGTCTTATATGTACAGCAATAATCACTACCTGCATCCATACACCTTATACCAGGTGTTAGATGCACCATACCCAGAGCCATGTACCACTTGTGCCCACATATCTGCCATGTCACATACACGTTTCCCCTTACATGCCAGAATACAGGTGCCACATACCCATTGTACCATCACAGGGAACCCCCTGGGGGCAGTGCCAGCCTCTGTGCAACTCACCTGATGCCCCGATCATGCTAAGGAGATGGTATTGGATGGATTGTAAATTCATTCCCCGACCCGAGGGATGCCGGAGTCGGGACTGACTGGCCTTCATCCAGGCAACTTTTCCTGGCTTCCCTACAAGTTCAAGGAGCGGGAAAGCAGCAGGCAGGACAAAGAGAAGTATTCTTGCGTTTTCATTGGTGGCCAGTGGAACTCCTCCTCACACAGGTCCCTTTCTTCTCTCATCGGCAGACGGCAGCATCGGCCCTCAGCTCCAGCTCCTGGCACTGTGCACGCATGCGCAGTGCAAAATTTAGTGTTCAGGAGCATATTTTACGGACAGTGTTTTTTTCTGCCGGACGCTACGGACGGCAGAAAAAAACAACCGTTTTTTGCGGACTGTCCGTAAATTTACGGACGGTTGGCAACCCTGGGTTGGGGGTCTTTTGGGGGTCTGATCTGAGGCTGATGGAGATTGGGGGTCTGATGAGGGTATATCTATCTATCTATCTATCTATCTATCTATCTATCTATCTATCTACAGGTATCTATCTAATAATAAACAAGAGGAATCTGCTCTGGAATTTTCACCCACTGTGCCTGTGAAAGCAGTTGAACATCCAGAATATAAAAACGAGGAAAAAGACCACAGTATTGCAGGCTGCAAATGTAGCTCCAAGTCATTTTATTCAGACAGTCATGTCCACCACAAAAATATGCAACATTTCGGCAGTTAAAATTTCTATCTTTGTGGTGAACATGATTGTTGGAATAAAATGACTTGGAGCTACATTTGGAGCCTGCAATGATGAACAGGTGAACAACAAGTCCACTAAAGCTCATAAATATAATCTTTATTGAAAAAAGTCCATAAAATATACATTAAAAGAGAATAAGGATAGAGAGTTCACAAAAAAGTGTGACTCCCCTGGACCAACCCAGACCTCTGCAAAACAGAGGAAGGCGTGGGGCCGAAACGTGCGTTGGGGTGTGTGGCTCTCCTGGACTGACTTTTTTCCTCTGTGGGTAAGTCTTTTTGTACCTAGGGACATCGTACTATGCTGTCTATGTTTGATATGTTAGTTACTTTTGGTGCACAGGTTACAATAGACATGAGAATGTTTGTTTCATTTCTTTGGGGACGATTATAGTAGTATTTACTTCTCCTCAAACTATGAGTGTACCTCTTTCTATTGTTTGTTATGACAGTCTAAATCAGATGTCATTTTACTGCCCTAATATGTTTTGCAGAGGTCTGGGTTGGTCCAGGGGAGTCACACTTTTTTGTGAACTCTCTATCCTTATTCTCTTTTAATGTATATTTTATGGACTTTTTTCAATAAAGATTATATTTATGAGCTTTAGTGGACTTGTTGTTCTTTGTAGGTTGTAATTATCTTTTTAAGTCTGATGCTCACTGAATAGGGGCTATATATATGGTTTTGATTATCTTCTATGTGTGTAATTTTTGTTCTCTAATGATGAACAGGTGCCAGCCTTGAACCCTTGATCCTGGGTATAGGTATATAGCAAAAAATCCACGTCACTCCTTGGCTTGAGAAAGGTTCTGTGAGGGGACTGAAATGTCGCTGTGACATGTGTGAATAAATACACTTGTTTTTTCTAGTTTACAGAGGAGTGTCGTGTATTTTTGGTATATACAATATATATATATATATATATGTATACAAACACGCTACTTTGTGTGTTTATACAAAGAAACATCAGCTTTCTTTTCACACCAGGGTAACCAACCGTCCAGAAATTTCTGGACAGTCCGTAAACATGTATCCATGAAAAAAGGATGATGCTGACTTGATTATTTTGGTCGTGATTATCATCATTTTACAGCTCTCGGTAACTGCTGGTAGTGTAAGTGTTATCAGTATAACTGAGCTATAGACATATACTACTTATAATTCTTATCATTCATTATAGTTTTCCAATTTGTCTGTAAAAAAGGTTGGCTGTCTGTGATTTAGGGATAAGATGTCCAGAAGAAAAGAAACATTCTGGTTGGCAACCCTGGGTATAGCCGAAAATGATAATCAAAGTTTTACCACAATGGAACCCTTTGAGAAAAATGGATTCTAAAGTACTCTCCTTTTGTCAGTGCCTGTTTTTTCAGCCACAACCGTGTAATATACCATGCTAGTCAGATTGTAAATGAGTTCCAGAATTCAAAGTTTTATTTTTCAATTTACTATTCACTATGATCATACTACCGGCATTGAACGGTTTTGTCTGGGTAGATTTGCTACAGTCAGTTGCTTGAGAGTTCTTATTATTACTTTTGGGTGTTTAACCACTAGGATCATCATAATTAATCATGGCCGCAACAAAATTTAGTTAGTATTGCTGCAGTCAGAGCCCCCGGCATGAGAGGGTTTATGGCCACTGACCTGACCTCTACCACTACTAGTCTCTCAAGTCTTACCACAGACTAGAGAGACTGGAAGATTCAAGAAAAATAATACCCCACCAACAAATTTGGCAATTCATGAACCATAATTATCTTTATTCATGTTTCTTGAATTTGAATTTACGGTATTTTAACAATGAAATCCTATATGGTCCACAAGCACCCCACATTCCTGTTTTTCCTATCACTGGTTTGGATACTGAACGGATTTGGTTTAAGATTACTTCTAAGGGTGTTCCTTACATGGCCCTGTGGTTTTCATCCTTTAGAAGTAGGCCCCTCTCACACGAGCGACCCGGACTCAATCCGGATGCGCTCAGGGTGTGTTGCGGAAAACTCGCACCAATCCACATGCAATCGCAGTCAGTTTTGACTGCGATTGTGTACGTTCGTTTTTTCCGCGCGGGTGCGATGCGTATGGATGCATTTCGCACGCGCATGATAAAAAACTGAATGTTTACAAACAACATCTCTAAGCAACCATGAGTTAAAAACGCATTGCACCCGCGCTTGTGTGCGTATGAAGTGCGATTTTCACGTAGACCCATTCACTTCAATGGGGCCAGGGATGCGTGAAAAACGCAGAATATAGAACATACTGCGATTTTCACGCACCGGCGAACTAATGCGTGAAAAAATTCACCCATGTGAAAAGCCCCATTGAAATGAATGGGTCAGAATTCAGTGTGGGTGCAATGTGTTCGTATCACGCATTGCACCCGCGTGTAAATCTCGCCCGTGTGAAAGGGGCCGTAGTCTTTGTTCAGTGACAGCTGACCCAGGTAGGTCAAGAGACACAACTGCATGACGCAGGGGAGGTGGGCAATATTATAGTCAGAGGATGAGCAAATGTCGGGACAGGCAGAGTTCATTCAATCCAATTATCAGTCCAAAATTTGGGGGAGGTAGCAGGGGGTCAAAATGAGAGTCAATCAGAAATCAGTTTAGCCAGCTGAGGGTCAAATCCATTAAACAGGCAAAAATTGAGCTTGGGAAGTCAGAACAGAATAAAGTACACCTTCGCAGGGACTAGAAAACTAGAAAACCTATGGCTCAGGCAGCCACATAGGGTTTTTTGCCTAAAATACCCTGGTAAGGCTACTCATAAGCTGGGCATATTGGGGCACTGGGCCTTTAAGAGCTATAGGGAAAAAACATCAGGTTCATAAATTTAAGTCCAAAGCACTGCAGGTCAAGGTGTAAGCCGCAGTCCAGTATGCAGTGGATGGAGCAGCACTACTCTGGTGGTTGTGCCAACCAGAAAGGAGCACAAATGCCGGACCACTGGAACACCGAAGCAGTGGGTCAGGTGAGTGTTCCAGCAACTGTGCCCACTAGGAGCAGGGAAATGCTGGTAGGCAAGGACCACAGGTGTCATGAGTAAAAATGGGTGAACTGTGTCTGGTCATTAACCAGGGCAAATAAGTTGCACACTTTATGTTCTAAGTCTACAGTGACTGGCTGCAGGGCTGTAGTATCCTAATTATTTTGATCTGTGGACTTAGTGGGCTATAAGAGGATGACATCCTTACTCTGGATGAACACTGTTAAATTTAATGAATCTGATGCATCTTTTTTTTTTTTTAATCAATCTAACCTTTTTTTATTAAAGAGGACCTTTCACCACTCCTGACATGCCTGTTTTAATAGCTCCATGCATTCCCCACGTACTAACAATTCTGGAACATCTATTCTTGTGTCCCTATGTTGTGCCATTCCTTTATTATTTGCACTAGAAGTTATGAATTAATTGCTATTATCCTTCAGTAAAGGAACAGAGGGGAGGTGACCAGTTGGGGGTGTGTACCTGCATGAACTGACTCTAGCCAATCAGTGTTGCCATGTTCAGACTGTGCAGATACACACCCCAAACTGGTTACACCCCCTCTGTTCCCTTACTGAAGACAAATAGCAATTCATTCATAACTTTTAGTGCAAAAAATAAAGGAATGGCACAACATACAGACATAGGGATAGATGTTCCAGACTTGTTATTACAGGGGGAATGCATGAACAATTTAGTTTGCATAATGAAACAAATTTTTTTCCAACCTTCTTATGTTACTTACTTTACAAAATAAAAAAAAATAAAATTTTGATTTGCCAGTTTTTTTTGAAAGGGACAAATCGATTCTATCCAAATCCAATATGCTCAAATTGCTTGGTAAGTTAGTAAATAACATTCTCTGGTCCCCTGGAACTTATGTCTGATTTACACAGTCATTTTTTGTTCAGTGATTTCCATCAGTGATTGTGAGCTAAAACCAGGATTGGAACCTCCACAGAGATAATGTATAAGTGAAAAGGGAAAGATCTGCACCTGTTGTGTGTTTAGTGCTGCACCTGGTTTTGGCTCAAAATCACTGATGGAAATTACTGACCAAACACTGACTAAGTGAATTAGGCATTATAGCGAGAGAGACTAGTATGCTGCTCTGGGCTTCTGGGCAATATTGCACATGTTTTTCACATGCCTGAAATGGATTGCAAAATATTTGGGCTTGTTAGAATCCACATTTTTTGGAAAATTCAGGATGAATTCCAAATTGATTTGCTTATCTCTAGTATATACACTGTTCCCAAAACGTCAGGGAGATTTGGCTTATGGGTAAAAATTCAGGATGAACCTAAAATGCACTTGAACCTTTACAGGTCAACTTAATGTGACCTTCTCTAAACTTTTGAATGGATATGTCCAACTGTTCAATGCGTCAGTGCCTTTTGCACAACTTGATGTTCAAGGGGCTTAGTGGCAAAATTCACAACAGGTGTTTGATCCATGAATTGCCCAATAAACTTCTTGGTTCAATTAGAATTGGTATTTAAACAGTCCTCCTGATCATGCTGTTCACATTTCGAGATCATGAGACCAAGACGACACCTAACAATTGATCAACCTCACCATTGCAAGGTTTCAAGCAGGATGTTCTTAGGCAGAAGTGGTCACTGAGCTTAGAGTGCCATCAGCAGGTTGCAACAGACATACAGAGAGAGTGGAAAAGTCAAAGAAAGGCATAGAAGTGGATTTCCTTTGGCCAAATCCTACACCGATGAATGTTTCATTGTGAACAATTCCCTGTGGAACCGGATGATGAATGCCACACAGCTCCAGGCACATTTAAGGGAGATGAGAGGCCCCCAAGTGTCATGTCAGACCACTTGAAACCATTTACATCAGTGTGACCTGCATGCTAGATGACCTGCAAGGGTACCTGACCACACCACCAGGCACAGGTGTCATCATCTTGCATGGGCCAGGGAGCATCTATGCTGGACGAGAGACCAAAAGTGCTTTTCACTGATGAAAGTTGATTCATGCTGAGCAGGAATGATGGCCGCCAACAATGTTGGAGACGTCAAGGAGAGCGCTATGCATCAGCCACTGTTGTCACCAGACAAACCTTTGGTGGTGGTAGTGTTACAGTGTGGACAGGTGTGTCTAGTCAACACAGAACTGCCCTATACTTTGTGAATGGTAGAATGACAAGCCCATACTACTTGAATAACATCATTAATCCAGTCATTTTGCCTCTGCACGAACAACACAGGCCTAATTTCATCTTCATGGATGACAATGCACCAGCTCATCAAGGTCGCATCATTAGGGAATGGCTGCAGGAGACTGGGGTACCTGAAATGAAGTGGCCTGCACTTTCACCAGGCCTGAATCCCATTGAAAACCTACGGGATCAACCAGAGTCACTTTGTAGAGGCTTGTAACTCTGTACCCTAGAACCTCAATGACCTGAGGGCCGCTCTTCAAGAAGAGTGGGATGCCATGCCTCAGCAGACAATCAGTCAACTTGTGAACAGTATGAGACGTCGTTGTCAAGCTGTAATTGATGCTCAAGCCAACACGGCAAGTTTTTGAGACATTCACATTTGTATACCCACCACTGTTGAAGGCTTTTGTTTCAATAAATGTTTGAGATGAGGAAATCACTATTGCATGATTCTACTTAAATGCCCTAGTGGTACCTTCAAACTTTTCAATCAGTCCTTTTTCATAATACGATTTCTTCCAGTTGGTAACCTCAAACTGTTCAGTCAAACCCAGAGTAGCATACTAGGCTTTCTTTCTATGTCCCTCTTTCTCTCGTTCTCCTGAAACAAATCACAAACATTTCAGGTTTGTTAGAATCACAGCTTTTTGGGAAACTCAGGACAAATTCCAAACCAGTAGAATTTCTTTGCTCATACTTAGTTTTAGCTACATGTTTAAGATTGTAGTTCTACATATTAAAACTTTTTATTTTTATTCTTTCAGTTATGTGGAAAGCCAGCGCCATACTATACAAGTGGATTATGTAGAGTATATGGATGAACTGGCTGAACTCGCTGGTGTAAAGCCTAATATATTCAGAATGTTCTTTACAGATCCTTGGTTGGCTTTCCATGTGTTTTTTGGACCTTGTACTCCTTACCAGTATCGGCTTACAGGACCTGGGAAGTGGAGTGGTGCCAGAGAAGCCATCCTGACTCAGTGGAAGCGTATTATATTGCCAACTCAGACCAGAGTTCTTGAAAATAACACTGCAAACAGGTCTATTCTGCTGATGCTGATAGTCTGTGCAGCTTTTATTATTTTGGCAGCTCTTTTCCTACACTTTTAACTAGACAATTCTTTAATGTATTCAGTACATGGAACTTGTATTTCCACATTTATCTAAGAATAATCATTCTATAGAAAAATCAGTTCAACTATGAAATATGTTTTTTAAATCATTCATAACACGTTATTGTTAGATCATGCAATACTAGTATAATATATACATAATGCTATATCCATAAAATGTTTTTATGTTGCATGTTTGGTGAGTAATCTGCAAAAAAGTCTTCAGACTTATGCATAGAAATGGACCTTTTTATTTACTGTAATGAAAAATGTAGTCCGCTACTAGAAATGATCAAATCCGTTTGTAAACAAATCAAATAAATTTAGAATGTCCTAAAAATTCAGCTTCCAAACAGGTTTGTTTATAATGCCGTGCAGTCAGGCTCACAGGCCATCAGCAGAGACAATATAGACATGTCTTGGACACTATACCAGCCCAAGCAGAGACTTCATGTGTATTCTTAGCTTATCCACAGATGTGGATAGGGGATGATAAGGATGGCTCTCAAAGGGAGCCACAAAGTTTGTTTCTCTGCTCCAAATTAAAGTAATCCTAGGATTTTACATGCATGGAAGAAACAACACTGACACCTTGTAGGGTCAAAGAGTTTCTCGTTTATTAGAGTAGGATACAAGGGTTATATACCCCAGGGAGGGGTGAATCCTCTCCTGAGGGTTAGGATATATTTAATTGGTTAGTAATGCAAAATAAAGTTTCACTTCTGCGCATCTGGTTTAGCTAAAGAATGTAAACTACAGATAAGAGCAGGAGTGGTCCCGGAGCCGGCGCCATCTTGTGGCTTCACATCTTCAGTCTTCATATCCATAACAGGGACCTTTCTGTCACTGACACAGTAATTTAAATACACGATATAACAAGTGTAGTGTGTCACTACTACTACTCCTATGGCATCACACATTGCCTGACTTGTCTGCCAGGTTCCAATTTGGACTGCTTGTTTAGAGCAAGCTCTTGCTTTTTCTCATACTATTGTGTGTATATATAAACATGGGCAGGCATCTGCCCCATTAAGGGATAATTTTTGAATTGCTGACTATGAACAATCTATTGCTTCTTCCAATACTACAGTTTGTGTATAAAAGCCAGCAGGCATCTGCCACAAATGAGTGCTAATTTTTAGAAAGTTTTTTAAATTTAAAAAACATAACTAATCAGTGCAGTGTGTTCTTATACAGGCCATTTGTTTACTCTGTCATCCATGTGTTCACTCTGACATTACTAGTGCTTTCTTATCATTAAAGAGTATAAAAGGGGCTGGATTCAGTCCTAGGAGACTTCAGAGTGTCATACACAGCCTCTCATGGCAATTGGTGCACTTTCGATTCGGGTCGAAATTCATATCCAAATTGAACCTTTCAACTGATTCATTCTTAATAACATAGTTTGTAAGGGTGCATTCACACGACCGAATGTATTTTGCAGTCCGTATTTTGTAGAACGGACATACAGATGCAGAAAGCACAGAGAAGACATATGTGTGCTTTATGCAACAGGACCTCCATTCCGCAAAAGATAGAACATGTCCTATTCTTGTATGCAAAGGCGGATCAAGGACTCATTGAAGTCAATGGGTCAGCAAAAAAATGTTTGAAACAAGGACATCACACGGAAGTCATCCGTATTTTGTGGATCCACGTTTTGCAGACCACAAAATACAAACCATCATGTAAGTGCACTCTGAGGCTGAAAAAAGACATATGTCCATCCAGTTCAGCCTAATATTTTGCAAATTTGGTCCAGAGGAAGGCAAAAAAATCTTATGAGGTTGATGCCAATTTTCCTCATTGTTTGGGGAAAATTAATTTCCAACTTCAGTCTAATCAATGACCCATTTCCAGTAATCTAGTAGCTATAACTTGTAGTATTGTTATATTCAAGAAATGCATCAAGGTCCCTCTTAAACTCTTTTAGTGAGTTCACCATCACAACCTCGTTTAGCAGAGTTCTGAAGTATCGCTGCTCTTTCAGTAAAGAATCCCTATCTATGATGATGGAGAAACCTTCTTTCCTCTAGACGTAGAGGATGTCCCCTTGTCACATTCATAGCCCTGGGTATAAAAAGATCATGGGAGAAAACTCTGTATTGATATACAGATATATTTGATATATTTATACATACTCAATAGATTTTCCCTCAGCCATCTTCTTACTAAACTAAATAACCCTAATTTTGATAATATTTCTGGGTACTGTAGTCCACCTGTTCTGTCTTATACTTTAGTTGCCCTCCTCTGAACCCTCTCTAGCTCTGCTATGTCTGTCTTGTGCACAGGACTAGAATTGTACACAATGCTCCATGTGCAGTCTGACTAATAATTTGTAAATTTGTAGAATTATCTTCATGTCAAGCAGATGTATGCCCCTTTTGATGCAACCCATAATCTTATTTTCCTTGACAGTAGCTACTACAGTTAAAGGGGTATTCCCATCTTGGACACATGTGCCTCAATGTCTGATATACATAGAATGGAGCCCGCAAAGTGCTGGAGGGCAGTGGCATGATGGAGGCAGCAGCCTTACATAACATTATGGCAGTCAGGCAGCAGTAGTGGCATGATGGTGGCAGCAGCATGATGGAGGCAGTAGCAACCACGTGAAACATGCCGGTAGGAAGGCCGCAGCAGTGGCATGATGAGGCAGCAGCGGCATGATGGAGGCAGCAGCAACCATACGGAATATGATGGTAAGTAGGCGACATGATGGGAGGCAGGAAGGCAGACAGCAACAGTGGCATGATAAGGCACCATCAGAAAGACCAGAACTATTCATTGGTCTGAGCTGGAGGAGTGTAAAAATCCTCCCGAATTCAGGGTTGGTTCATTTTGACAAAATTATGTTTTAGACAGTGACTGAGGACAACTTGGTCCATTTGGGTGTCACCAGGGTCCTACAGTACTTTAAACCTTCTCCAAGATGACATTGGAGGCTGGGCAAGAAAGAAGAAAGAGAGTGCATTGTGCCAGTTTGGGCCACTGTTCCAGTCTGCCTGCTGAGAAATACATGGGGTCAGGGAACACGGTATGTGCCAGAGAAAAGACCAGAGTGTAGGTACACTTGAACCAGGGGTGCACCTAGCCTTTCTGCTGCCTGAGGCGAAAACTAAAATGGCGCCCCCCCATGCCAATTTCTTAACCTAATCCCTTTGCCACAATGAAAGAGCTCATTGCCCATTGCCCTTCCACTGCCCAAAATTTTATTGGGTTCCCCCTATTAAAAAATAGTATGAACTGCCATGGGCATATCGGGTGCCTTTCTACGTTCCATAAAAACATTGTACACGACTCCAACTGCCTTTCTTAAATTACCGACTGATGATCCTAGTTCCATCCATATCCACCGAGGAACTCGTCAAGGGTGTCCCCTCTACCCTGCTCTCTTTGCTTTGGCTATTGAGCCATTGGCCATAATGATCCGCATTGACCCAAACATAGCAGGAGTAAAAATTGGTCCTCGCTAATACAAAGCTAGTCTTGTTCCTCATGATATGCTTCTTACTATTACTAGGCCCCTGACCACGTTACCTAACTTGATGAAATGTCTGGACACATTTAGTGACTATTCTGGCCTTCAGATCAATGCCAAAAAGTCAGAGATTCTACACTGTAACACACCTTTGAATGTACGAGAGTTGATCTCACTCAACTTTGGTTTTAAAAGAAGAGATAATTACCTCCCTTATTTAGGGATCAATCTACCGAAAACCATTTGATTCGACCTTCTAATGGAATTTTGCCCGTCTCATCCCGAAACTTCATCAGGACCTAATAAATTGGAATTCCCCCACTCTCTCATGGCTAGGACGAATACATACTGTAAAAATGGATACCATACCACGGATATTGTACTTATTTTGGTCCCTTCCCACTCCGATCAAGGGATCAGCTTTGAAATCCCTACAGACTGAGATTTTTCGCTTTATATGCGCGTATAAGAGACCGCGCATTGCTCAACATATAATGCACTTGCACAAAAAGGTTGGTGGACTCTCGGTCCCTCATTTTATAAATATTATCTGGCAGCCCGACTGACACAACTGGTAACATTTCATGCCTTACCTAATCCACCGCAATGGGTCACTTTGGAGTCAGATTTATTACAGCCTATATCCCCTTTGGCATTAATATGGTCCCCTGATATCCCCCTAAGATCAATTAACCCGGCAGCTAAAATTCCCTATCTTATGCTACAACTTTGGAGGAAAGTCCGGTTTAAGTATAAATTACAAAGCCACGTCTCCCCTATGCTTCCCCTATTTGGCAACCCCCTATTTCCCCCAGGCTTACCACCGACCGCTGTTTTCTGGTGGAAGCATACCAGACTTTGTTATGTTGGTGATTTTATACTCCGCACTAAGCTCATTTCCAGAGCATACATTATTTCTGCTTTTGTACCTCCGTCTTCTGAACTTTTCAGAGTCTCTCAGGTCTTACACTTTCTAACCTCCCTAATATCGACACAAAGCGTGATAGATTTCACTACATTTGAAAGGCTTTGCAAATATAGAGCCCTGGAGAAGGGTACCCTCTCTCTATTTATGCCACCCTGAATTCACCACCATCCGACTCCAAATTGGCATTCATGCATGGCTGGGAAGTGGATTTAGGGGAGACCCTCACATCAGAACGATGGTTTGAGTGTTCTACGACAATCAGTAAGGGAAGCTGGCAGGTCACCCTGATGGAAACCTCACTAAAGATTCTCCATAGGGCCTACTTAGTTCCTTCCAGACTACACCTCATATATCCCAATGTCTCTCCCTTATGTTTCAGAGGTTGTCAAGATTCAGGAACCACCCTTCATATATGGTGGACTTGTCCCGTGATACGACGGTTTTGGTCCAATATGAAAAAGGGCTGTTTGAGGTGTTTAGCAAGGATCTCCCCTTATCAGGGTCCAGTATACCTTCTGGGCTTTAAACCACCAACATTCAATAATACCACTTATAAACTACTTCAATATATATTGATGTCTGCCAGGATTCACGTAGCGTCTCAATGGCGAACTCCATCGCTCTCGATTTCGACAGTCATACGTAGTGTGAATCGTATAGCCTTGTACAAAAAACTTAATGCTACATTGACAGACACGAGGGAACGTTACCATCAGATATGGGATCCCTGGCTAAACTGTTCTAAATCTCCTAATCTGCAATACTTTCTATCCCTCTAATGGGAGACCTTCCACATACCCCTGTCCCCTTCATTTCCTTTTCCTTCCTGACCGGGGGGGGGGGCCCAGATGGGTACGCCCTTCTTACTAGACCTGGACTGCTTGGAACAGTCCGTGACTAAA